>WQNJ02000013.1:10000000-10080000 GCA_016584745.2 Phylloscopus trochilus trochilus
TAAGACAGCAATGGGAAGTCAAAATAAAAGCAAGCATATTGTGGCAGATGGAAGGGATCTTAGTCAAGTTGTAACCCTTCTTAAAAAAACTTAAAGGAAACAACTAATTAAGGAGGAAATATATTTTTGTATACTCTTCATATATTTCGTTCCAAATTGAGACACAAGAGGATTTATTTTCCACTGAAGATGGAAGATAAAAATGGAAGTCTAACATTTTAATCACGGGAAAATAATTCATGATGAACTTGAGTCTTTTTCAGTTTTGTCAAGAGTGAGACAAAAAGCCCAGAATTTGTAAAATTCAGTCATGGAATCAACTGAACATAACTTTTCATAGTATTCCTAATAAAGTGCAAAACACTTCATTGCCAGGGGAAATAATTCCTCCCAGTGTCTAGAGTTAATTAGAATTCTGAGGTTTTATAACTCAACACTGAAAAGGAGGGACAGAGGTATATACACTGAGCTGACATTGTTACTGGCAGCACAAGTAGATAATGTATTGGAGAACATGGATGGATCCACTGCCATCTTCCCTAGCAGAGTACAGGAGATTCCTCAAAACTGGCTCAACCATTAAGTTGCTTTGAAATTCAAGCAACTTGTTCTTTAAAAAAAATGCTCATCCAGTTTTTATGCAAAGATGGTGATTTCACACTGCATGTTCATTAAACGCATGCAAATATGAAGTATGTAAACATATTTGGCCAAACACTATCCCAGTTTGCCCTTTGTGTAACACCAATAAATTAATTTCAAATTTGCATATTGTTATTAATCATACACCTTTCATTTCTCTACTTAACATGCATGTACAAATATATTTGTGTTAATACTCAGTGCAAATATTCAGGAAACTGAGATGTCCATGTGTTTCTTTTTAAAATAGCAATTTATACATAGAAAACTTCGATTCTAATTTAAGACACAAAACTAAACCATGAATGTGCAAAAAAAAGAGCATCTAAACACCTTTTTTCCACAGTTATTTTCAAATATTGTATTATCTTCTCTCAGTGATTTTACCATGTGTTTTAATCATTAATATATATTTCCATTATTCCCATGTTACTGTGGGAGTAAGCTAAAGGTCAGCAATCTGGTCTTTAGTAAACTAACAAAGCAGGGGAGTACCTGAATGTGTCACCCTCTATTATTTAAAGAACATGTAGAATGCATAAAACTGGCCATTTTTGAAGACTGAAAAAACTGAACTAGTAAGGTGAGAAATTGTTTGAAAAAAATAGATTTTTTTCAAAAAAAATCACAGTCTTCTCTTGCTGCTTCACAAACTTAGCAACCCTTTTTCTATTTATATAAACAGAAGAAGCCATATCAAAAAAAGGCAAGAGAACTGATTACTTACAAGCACTGAACCTGAGTCACTAAGGCATTGTACTGTGTCACTTCATGTTGGTAAAAAAAAAATAGTAATGATAAACAACAACAGAGACACAAAACAGAACAAAACCCTTTCAACTGAAGAATCATGTGGAAAAGTTATTAAAGGATGAAGTCACAGCTAAATACAATCAGCTTGTGAGCTTCCACAGCTCATCGTGTTCAGTGCTGTTTGTATCACAGTGTGGATAATTTTGGTGCTGAATAATCTGTCCTGCATAAAACACTTTTAAGTTCTACAAAAAGGTGTGCTTTATTTGTTACTGTATTTCAGAAACATAAACAACATTTTTTAATATCAGCAAGCAACCTTGAATCTGATAGCATAAAATTGATAAAGAATTGGAATGTAGTTTCTGCCTAGCACCTTCTTTCCCTTTGTTTGGTTTTGGGGTTTTTTAGTAAAGTCTAGATGGAAACATCCCTTTAGTTTGATCAGTCTTCTTTCACTTCTCTCCATTTTGCCTTCTTTTTTAGTGCCTTGCTCAAATGATCACTTTTTTACACTAAACGTCATCATCAAAGTAATCTTACATACAAGATATCAATCATAAGTTAAGCTTCAAATAGGCTTCAAAAATAATTACTTTCCTTTTCTGGAGAGAAAAAGTGGTCATAAAATGAAATTGGAACAAAATACAGTAGATCAGTGTTTGTTGGAGCTTTCAGCAGTTTTTGCCAAATTACAGAAAATATCTATGCAAAAGTACATATAAGTCAGTATTTCTTTAAAACTACCCTCCATACAGAAGATCAGAAACACACAGAAATCCCTTCCATCACTCAACTAGAAGCTGATACAATGGGCAGGATACAGATAGTATAGATCCCATAATAAAGCATGAATAATAAAGATCTTATATACAATTCTGAAAAAGAAACATGGGTCATGAATTTTTGCTAGGAATAGTTGTGGCCATAGTATTCTCCATCAACAGACAGTGTGATGTTAATTTCTTTCAGCAGATACGAATAATTTATGAAGACAAGCTTTTCTCAGGTATTATTTTTTCTAGAGCTTTACCTCCATTACTTTTCAAAACAGGAGAAAAGACTTATATCTAATACCTACTCCTACGCAGAGCACCTCTTCTGGTTCACAAACCTATCACATCTTTTCTAAACAAGTAATTTGAATTTCATGTTGCCCAAGTAACTAAAAGTCAGACTAGTGCTTTGTTGTTTTCATATTAAACACCACAATTAATACAAGAGTATGTAACTGAGCTGCCACTTGAACTGCCACAAAGTTTACTGGAAAAATAGAGGCCACTTAAAGAAATCTATATTAGTCTGCATACATAATTCTGGAATATGTGGAATCCTTTTTTAATATCAGTATCACATTAGCATCCCACTTTAATACACAACCACCCTTGTTCTCATCTGTGTGCTAAAACAGAGTAGCTGCCCAATGCAAAGCATGAAGAAATAGTCACATGCAGAACAGAAAGGAATGAGGCTGTAAAATAGATAGATTGCACAGCATCAAGCTTATGGAAAATCTATTAAGGATGCATGGGATGTCAAAACATATGTAACATAACCTTGGTGCTTTTAGGTATTTTATATGAAAGGAAGTTTATGGCACCAAGCAGTGCCATTCAGCTCCAGAACAAGAGTCAAGGCAACAGAAGCCAAACCAGAAGTCATGCCCTAGGAAATGAGCTATGAACTGAAGTCACACATAATCCCTCAGCACTCAGAAATAGACATAGATCTTAACGAAGCTCCCAGGGCTTAGCATGAGCACCATTACTATAAAACTGAAAATAAAATCAGCTCATGTTAATTCTGCAGAAGACTTCAAGATGAAACATGTAAATGGGGTATAACCCAGTAGTTAACTATGAAGCAACACTTAGGCAAGACTATTGTTCTTTTCCAGAATGAAAACTACAGCATTTTAGTTTATGAGGGAACTCTGCTTCTGTGGCAAGTGCTACTGCTAGCCCAGGTAGGTTGCTTTTCAATTCAAATCTCAAACTAGTTCCCCTAACTAATTGTAAACCTCCATCTTGAATACATCTTCATAGATGCACTTAAGTACTGCAGTGACAAGCCAACCTTCCCCATTCCCTCTCAGTGGTAACATAATTTCAGATAGGTACTTCAAAATGATTACTCTATCCTCCAAGGAAAAGCTCAATTAGCCTTAGGGCCAGGTGGCTTGAATTTGGCACCACTCTGTGTCTTTGCCAGTAGAGATTCCTCAGAAAAAACAGCATGTCATGACAGACTGTGTCCTGGATGCACCCCACTACAGAAATCCCAGACCATATGGAAGCAGCATGCTTTCCCAGAGAGAACTTAACACCATGGTTCATCATCAAAAAGTAAGCAAGAGAAAAGAGAATGGCTAAAATTAAACCACAGAGCAGCCTTAACCAATGACTTTGGGATCAAGTGACTGCCTTGGAGTCAGAAGCAATGAGCTGTGCAAAATATCTGAAGTGTAAAAATTTCTTGCTTCAAAGTGTGATTTTCTCAAGACAGAGAAAATGAAAATGTTACTTCCTGGTTGCTTTTACTGTTCCCCACCCATGTTCCTCCCTTCTCCCCATTTCCACCACCTCTCCACTTACAATGTTTCTTGTCAATAGCAACACACTAATGGCATTGCACAAGTCACTTGCAGCACATTGCCTGGAACAGTGTTGAAGATGTTGGTTACCCATCCTCAAGGTGAACTTAGACTGGAATAATTTCAGAACAGGCCACTAGTTCTGACAAGGAATACAGTCCACAATATGCACATAAAATAATAATAGATAATTGATTTAACAGATAAATTGATTTGCTTATCACAGAAGAGCAAGTGATCATTCCTTGTATATACATTAAATAAATAGTAAGAGACACAAACCAACTCTTTTGCAGGAACTCAGTTCTGAGTAGTCTCCCAGGATGATGGACGTATTTAAATGATCTTTATGAATACATGTGTGATATCGGAGCCTGAAAATGCAGATTTTAAAGCCCATCTACTATTATCCCTAATGCTATGCTACTTTAGTAGAAAAAGAGGCAAAAACTGAGTATATCCTGAATATATTTATTGAATATCTGGCCTGGTAAAATACATTTGGCTATAAAGTTAATTTTAGCTGGATAATCTAAGGAGTCAATGGCTTTGCAGGAATATGAAAAAACATAGCGGGAACCCTTATAAAATAAGGGTTCTTCTATTCACTGAATGTTTAAGATCAAGCTCTGGAACTATTGCCCATTTGGAACTGAAATAAAACTGGTATTTGTGTGTTTTAATAGTGTTTTAGCCTTTCAATATTTTAGCATTGGGGAACCAGATTGTATTGGATGGCACAGTTACTGCAGTGAAAGTGACTGTGAGTGTCATAACAAATTTGATGGCACAGTTGAAAATGGAACTGATCTTCCAGTCAATGTACTACTTTTATGATGCTTCCAGTATTTCCAGTGAAGCCAAGGAGTCTGATCCAGCCACAGTATTTTATGTCCAATTCAGCAATGTGCAAAGATACTGTTCTCTCTCCAATGGCTAAGAGTGTATATCTTTGAGTCGGAATATAAAGCTAAAAACGAAAGCAAATTATTGCTGCTTTTTACTTTATGTTTGTATTCAATATAGCTTGATTACTTGAAAGGAGTTGTAGCCAGCATATTGCAGTATGAAACAATATCATGAAAAATACATGTCTTTTAATGCAATGGTTGCACCGACAGTTTGTCACAGGCAAAATCTGCAGAATCAACACATAGACAAAATAAACAAGTCAAAACTTGAATTATCTAATACAGCATTGTATATTTTCAACAATCCATATTCTAATTTCATGCACATAAAGCACCACTGTAAATTTTTTGGTCCTGCCTTCATAACACTTTGTTTCCAAGGCCAGCTGTAGCACGTTGTGATCCATCCTTTCTAACACCCATGACAAAACACACTATTATGCTATTGCTGCTTTTCCTAAGCTATTAGAGGCTGCATCACTTTTAAAAAATAAGGCTGACAAGAATATAATAGAAAAAATGTTTTTACCATTACTGGTACACACTTTGTGTTTCTCAACTAGGAAAAACAAAATGACATCACATTATCATTATATATGCTGCTGTCTCCCAGGATGTCCTTCAGGTGTTACGGAACCCTACAATGAGCAAAAGCAAAATATTTCTTTTTAAAGCTAGCAGTCTATTCTGTAGAATATATTTTCCTCTTTACAAGCCAGCTGGCAGTTCACTGGAAGAATACTTATTATAGATATATGCTGACAGCGAATTTTATCTTAGATAGAAAGTGATGCTGGCTAAGTAGTCCTTCCAAATGTGTTAATTTTAGTTTCACTTCCTTTATACTTCCTTTTCATAGCTGATTTTTTTTTTAAATTTCATAGGAGCTTGAGATACCAATAGAGATGGGTCAAATTCCACATCAAATCCAAATTCTTAAATTACACAAAGGCTAAATTATTTTATTCTTAATAATATCAATATAAAAAATAACCACTGTGAAAACACTATTTTTAGAATTACAGTAGATTTAACATAGCAATTGCTTGCTTTTCTAGTTTACAATATGAAATTTATATGAGTATTAGAGACATATTCAAATTCTTTTTATCTTAAAGTATTATAATATTTCCTATTTCTCAAGGACACAAAAATGCCTCTTTTTTTTATATTACTGCCAAAGAGCAAAAGGACAAAATCTAAAATCTTTGGCCACTTTGAAATTAAATCATCAGACCCTCAGCTAGTTAAAGTTAATATAGCTTTATTGATGGCAGGATTATCTTTTCTTTTTTTCTTTTTCTCCAACTGACAAAATAGAGCAATTAAGTTGGAGTGATATTTTAGGAAGATGATTGCCTTCTTAACTCTTAACACTGCACAAAGGGCTGCCTGCCTGATAAAATCTCACAGTACAGTTTTATTTACATTTAAAGTCTAACTGCTTTTTTGCCTCTTGAATATTTGAAGTGAATGTTGAACTCTCATTCTCCTTAACAGGATTCCTGACCCCTCAGTTATCTTAGGATTATAAAAGGGAGACTGTCCTGTACTACACCGAAATGCTGTCACTCAGTAATATACTGTTTCTGATCTAATGCAGAATAATTAAGGTAAGTCAGTCTATTAAATTTTTCTCACGTGATGACTCAGGTAAAGTACATTTACACAAAATTTAGGCTATCAAGTATTATTAGTTTGCTAAATCACATAAAATATTTCTCCAGCTATTTCCTTGTATAAGATTTGAAACTAACTATAATTAGCTGATAATAGTTGTAAATTGCTGCATCTTGCATCGCCTCTCTTTGCCACTTTTTAGTGCTTAGCACTCAGATCCACCACCAAAGAAAATATAAAAGCAGAAGTTAATAACATAACTGAACTTCTACTGTGCCTTTCATCCAAGATCCAGAATACTTTACAAATATTAATTAAGTTTCACAACACCTTTGTGTGACACCAAAGCATCGGTGCTGCCATCAAGAAATCAGTAGATATTATTTCTTTTTTTATGGATAAAAACCTGTTTTCAGCTTAAGGCATTGGTTAAAATGCCCTAAAGCATGCAAAATGAGGTATTCTTTTGCCATTCAAAGGCAAAACATCAGATGTAAAGCACATAAGTCATCCCAACAAACGGTACCATTTTAATTCTGAAATCGATATTATCCACTCAATTCTTTGCTGAAAAATGTAAAATGGCCAAAACAGTGACTTCTTAGCATATACTTCTTGTAACTGTGTCAAATGCTACATCAATTCTTTGCAATTAGACAATCTTGGAGTATAATTACAACCCTTGCTATAAAATGGATTTATTGTATGGGAAAAAAACTTCATGCACTACAAACAGCAACAACCACCAAAGAAATTGCTTTCTCACCTCCAGAAACTGAACACAGCTTTTCTGGAATATGATTGAGTTTACTAAATTTGTCTGTAGTAGTCTATACTGGGGTTAATATTATTTAATATACTGGATCTAATTATTATTTATAATGGGATGACCTCTACTATAGATATTTCTTTCCACTCCCTCCAGTGAGGGTCAGGGATGGCAAGCACAGACATAGATGTCAAGTTAATTCCAGCCCGTGCCTTGTTTGCAAGCATAACTACATTTAAAAGGTAAAACATTAACTAGTTGTCCATTACAAATCAGTAATGATATAGTAATATAAAGCAACTGCATGAGTAATATGAGTAATATTTTCTCTTCTGTAGATAGATAGATAGATAGATACGTCCATCTACCTCTTTTTCTTGGTACTTCATCTATCTCTCAATTCATGGCTGCTTTTGTTCTTATTTCAGAGTTTTCAGAACACTTCTCTGACTCTTGTTGTTGTCTTTTCTGCATTTGGGAATCATGCTTTATGGAACTTTCAAAACTGTTCAGAATTATATGAAACAGAAAAGGAATTGTCAAGCTTGGATATTTTTCCAGAACTGATGCAAAATTACCCATTTCTAACATCAGTAGTTACAAGAAGTGACTGAAATGCAGCTGCTTGTAGTGTGATTACTGTCAAAAGTGATGCTGGAATTCTGAGGCAAGCAAAAAGGAAAATACACAACACATGAAATTCATCACATTAACTTCAGACACCTGCACGAGCTAGTTTAGCAGACACCCTTTACAATCAATGAAGAAACTTGGAAGTTGTGATTCATTTTCTTCAAAGGGAGAGAAGTGTCTATTACTCTTCATTGACTTTAATAGGAGTCCAGCCAAATAGCTCAGATAAAGACATCTACCCCACAAATGTGTGAAGTGGAATATATCCCTCCCACTGATATTGTTTGAGTATTTTATACATAATTACATTGCCTCAGCAGCTATTCCACACTTTCATAACACAGAGCAATATCTATACTGCCATTATGGTATCAGCAAAGTCCCACTATATCTTATCAGTTGAAAAAAATCATGGGATAATGTAGTAAAGAATATATGACTCTGTATACCATCTTGATAGCTTAAACACCCTGTTTATTAAATTCTAAAGCACTCTTAAAGAGCACCTACTTTTTGGTCTCTGCAGGCCTGGCTTTCTCAGGTATTGCATGTCTAAAATGAATGCAAACACATTAACGTGTTTATAAACTTGTTCAAGGATTTAAGCAAATGCAGGCATATTGAAAATGAGTAAAAATCCCACTGTGCTGTTTCACTGTGCAAATATAATTTCTTGTAAATTATAAACCCCCAATCATTTCCTTATTTCAAGTATATTTTCATTATTCCAATAATGTACTCATTCTTGAAGTGAACGAGACTCCTTTTCACCTGTCTTACTATGCACAATTTTAACATTCCGTACAGACATTATTTTAACCATACTTTCTCTTCTTTGTCCATAGACTCTATTTCCAGCAATATTAAGTAGCTGATAGATTACTTTGGGATTTTAGGTGGTCCTCATTTTAAGTAATAGCCTTTACCTTTTTCCCAAAGCACACAATCATTGTCCATTTATACCTGTTTTTTTAACAGAAATAGCTCTTAACTTCTTCTAATCTGATGATTTTTTTTTTCACTGCATATTCTTATTCTGCATGTCTGGCTATTTTGGATACCGTCTCAAAGTTGCTGATCACCGCAGCTAGGACTGCCCTTTGTAACTTACATTCATCAGTCTTACTCCAAGTTCAATCATCAAATGCCGGGCAGTAACTCACAAACTGTTTTCTTTTTTCTTCAACTGTTAGTCTTGTAGAGTATAAACTAACCCCATATCATGTACACATTCCTGCACTATTTTAAACTCCAACCTATGATGCTAGTCTATTTTTCTATACATAATATCTGTTCTATAAAATCTCTGAGGTATCACCAGTTGATAATAATAAAAATACAAAAATGTTTCCTTTGTCAGAAAACTTGCATAATATAAAAACCAAGAATTATCATCAATTAAAACAAAATTGAAATAATTTTAAAAGCCCTTGAAAAGTTTTGGTAGAGGGAGTAGGCTTTCTCCAAATTTAAATGTTGCTGTAGTCAAAACGACACAGAATGTGCAATAATGTGTTTGTTTTTCAGATACTGTAGGTCTGAAGAGATTTTTTTTTGTATACTTCAATTATAAAAACATTTAAAACATACAAACTTGTGCAATTTTTATTTTAATGAAGATGAGAAGTTCATTAACGAAGATAAATATTTCATTAGATGTTAAATAAAACAAAGAGATTTTTTGGCTTCTCTCAGCACAAAATTCCTTTGAAAGATTAATTAATACATGCAAATTATGCAAATTAGACCCATGCAAATATTTTATGAAGACAATTAAGGGAACCATTAATTACTGCTTTTTTTGCTTCAGTGAGATTCATTCATTTAATTTTAATTTCACTTTAACTGTTTTGATGTATAATCTTGCAGCTAAGAACTTTATCTTTCCTAGTGGGTCACTTAAACTTATAAATTTCATCAAGTGAGCAGCAACAGAAATCTGGAAAGATATTCTCTGGGCTATGTTTAGTATCAAGAGAAATTTTTGACACAATGCACTCCTAGAAACTGCAAAACTGGAAGGGAATGTGAGCTCATTCTTGGACAAGGTTCAACTGCTGGAAAAGCAATTAATTTGCTTTGGCTGTGCTAATATAGGGGAATTAGAAAGTGTGACACAAGACAAATAGAAATAATTAGTTCTCCAAAATGATGTTCTCATTAATATGGTTTGAACAGTAGAAATAAAAAACATTATTGTGGCATGTCTGCATTCTGTCCCTAGCCACAGGAGGTAGGAATATGAAGATACAGCATTTTTTCACCTTTGTAGTTTGTATGGTAGTGTCATTTATTTTCATTTTTTATTGTAGGTTTTAAGAAAGGCAAATTGTGGACCTGATCCTGTTATCTAAAACCTACTGTACTTGCATAAAGCATGTGTAATCCCTACACTCCTTCCTGTGAAAAGATAAAGCTATAAACATAACTGACTAGGCTTTTCACAACAGTACACTCAAGTTCCTAAATTGAAACTTTTATTTCAATATCTTTCATTTAAATCATATTTTATTACATGCAATACCCAAGGTATAATGTGTTTTTTCTGCAGCTTAAGCTGCTGTAGTAAAAAGATTGCTCAAGCAAAAGAGTTATGATATCCTCTCCAAATCTGATAACATAATTTTCTTTTTCCATAATATGAATATACATACATGCATTTTACAAAGTACATAGAGGTGGATTTTCACTTGCTCTCCTTTACACTTACACCACTACAAGGCCAGTTTTCCACAAGCAATGGAAATCACTAGCTGCTACTCTACAAAAACAGGATGCTAGAAGGCTGTTAAGAACATCTGCTCACTTACACTCTATTTCTTAGCTTGCAGGATTAAAGGTAATGGAAGACTATGTGACCCTTTTAAAATATTAACTTCTCTCTCCCCTGCTGGTTTACCAAGTTCCAATTGAAGGCACCTCCCATAGAAGGTTTTGCTGTCTAATACCTTTATCCAGAATAAGATAATAAAGTGCAATGACTTGATATAATTTATTTTTTATTTCAGTCAGGTGGCAAATCTATAGCATCTGACCAAAATAGAGGTTTTTCTCTTTAAATGCAAGGAGAGAAAGAAAATTTGGCCGTGTTAACATTTTTTGAAAGCTGATTACCAAAATTAACAAAATCCTTAAATGCACCTACCACAGAGATTTGGTAAAATTATGGAATAAAATTTCTAGAACTCACACTGCAATAATTCATTACAAAATCCTGATGTCTTCAGGGACCCTGCTGATAAAAAGTTAAAATCTATGAAACCTTCCTATAGCTACCTATTGCTTAACAACATGGATATAATATGTCCATGTTCCAAATTTGTTAAGAATGTGCCAAACACATGGATGAATGAACACAATTCTTGCAAAACACTGGAAGTTGCCTTCTTCCTTGACCATTAATTCTGTTGCTAGTCAACTGATTTTTTGAAACTTTTATTCAATATGTCTGTGTTAATGACTTCTATACAACTATTAGAACTAACACCTCATACCATAACTGGTATATTCTAGACTAGCATCTCCTAAAAAGCTTTTGGCATTCAAATACTGTTCTCCCTTTGTTGAGATCTTATTCTCCCTCAACATTGCTAACTTCTTTCTCAGTTTGACGTTTTTTGCTTCTTCCTCAACTTTCTATTTTAATTTCTGAGGGCTACGATCTTCCTGACATTGTCTCTCTCTCTGTACTTTGTAACTGAGTAGTCTAATCCATAAACTGAAATTCAATCACCATATCTATGTTGACAATTGACATGGCCCTTTGTACTCCAGGTCTGTTCCCTTCTGTCTGACATAAAACCTCAGTCTGCCTTTCTGATCCTCTGTGTGCATGTGTCGCTGCTCTGACAATCTTAGTTTGAGAAAACAGAGCTGTTAATCATTCACTCCTTCAGATTCCTCCTCATCTTCCCCACTACTACTACTCTTAGTCACTATGAACAACTCTTTTAATCTTCTCTGTCAGAAAAGTTCAAAATCAAGGTATTCTGCTTGTTTGTAACTTCTGACTCTTCATTACAACACAGTGTCTAAATTTATTCTCATAAAAAAGTCTCTGCCCCTCATTCTTCTATCCCTCTTTCTAGCTATAAATTCACATGATGTTTCTCCTCATATCTCACCTACTAAAGTTTCTGTCTCAGTTGTATAAACAAATTTGTATGGCAAAAATATTTTCCTACTCTGCTTCTTTGAATTGTCACTCTCTTCTAATTCCTTCACTGGCTCTTCCCTTTTAACAAGTAGAAATACAGTACTTGAAAGGTTTTGCCTTATCCTTCACCTTGTGCATTATTCCTTATCAAAATGCTTCATATTGGAGTGATACTTCCAAATAAGCATCCTCATATAGTGCTGTCCATAGTTAAGAAGACCCTCATACAATGCTTACAAGATAAACTCACTACAACCCTTCAGGTCTGAAGCCTGGATTTGCAGCTGAGTCTGACAGAAACACCTGAGATCAGGAATGCTGCCTGAATCCATAATGTGATGAGAATACAAGTTCATGGACTTATACAACTTCCCATATAAATCAAAGGCATTTACCACCACAGTCACCAAGACCTCACAGTCATCATCTCCCCTCAATATTTGTGTAAAGTTTTAAGGGAAGTGACATCATTTGGTTACATTCCTTCAATAAGTTTATCTGGTCATATGGGACAGTAATTTCAATACTACTGTAGAGGACATAGGTAGGGATGATCACAACAAAAGATTTAATGAATACTATTGCCCTACTGCTGACACAAGCTCAGTTTACCTCTTAGAGGAAACACATTAAAATACTTTTTCACATAAAACACTGCTGTTGCCCTAACATACTTGTGGACAGATTTGCATTTGATGGCTCAGGTTTAATTAAATGCTACATCTTTTTTGTTTTTGACTAAAACATTAAAAGGACAGGGTAGTAATGCACATATGCTTTCAGCACCTGAAGCACAAAAAGCTCATGGTGGTTTATCTTCACTTCTGTGAGTAAAAGTTTAGCAGGTATTGAGCTTGTGTGTACACAAGAAAGCTGAAGAAAAAAAGGTCAGTGCAACTTTGGGCTAGGAAGCTAGTAGAACCTACACTAATCAAATAATCCATTCTCCACTACTGTAGCTTCAAACCTTTAAAATGTCTTTATGCAGGGTGCTTTAACCAAACTGGTGATATTTATGTAGAAGTACCAGAATCTAGAATTTAGATCAGGTCTTTTTTTCAAAAGATGAAAACACAGGGTCAACTTGGTATATGTGAGTAGCACTTATATAAAATCAAGTAATAATCAAATAATGCTAGGCAGCATATGGTGGTGTATTTTCAAAGCTTTGTCTAACAAAGAAAAGACTTGAAAACATGACCAGGTGCACTTTGTCATTACCCTGATATTCATAGAGGTTAGCCAGCAGTGTGAGCAAGTGCAGAGCAGGCACAGACGATGTGCTCCATGTATTCTGTAAGCATGGAGTTTTGGGACATAAATCCTGTCACTGATATTCAAGTTGGTAAATTCCATCTAGTTTTCCATATGTCTGTACAATGAGAAAGCATGACAGAATATATAAAAGGGAGGGCAAAACATGAAGGACAGAATAAAATCTTTAGCTCTTGCAAGATTTAGGCTCAGTCTCTGATGTACCACAGATTTCTGATATATCCATGATCAAGCTCCTTAGCCCCTCTATATATAAAGATAATTGCTTTGTTCTGCATCACAGGAGTATTTCCTGATGTGAAGACTAAATCTATTAAAGACTGCAAAGTTGTTCAGATATTACAATGAAAAAACTTCCAGTAGATTTCCAGTTACTCCTGGCATAGCTCAAAACAATTTATCTGGGACAACCACAAGGCTGCAAATTGGAATCAGTAGCACAAATAAAAAAGTAAGTATCTATTTACTAAAACCCATATTCATGCAGAAACATTATAATAGATTAAGTTTCCTCTGCAAATAAATAGCCAAAATTTAACAAAGTAATTTTGGACTAGCTAATTTTTGTAGATTTAAAAAATTTGTGTTTTCTCATGAATAATCTGTCCTTAAACAGTTTCTCGGAACTATTATGCACAAACACGCTCTCCTTCAGCTTGATGCCTGATTTTGTTTTGTTTCAATATACTTATTTACACTAGCAGTTGAAAGAAATTACACACTCTTAATAAATACATTCTGTTGAATGTCTCCTAAAGACCAACTTTGCTTCTTTAGCTATTTTTAAAATACGATTACTCTTGCAAGCTTCACAGCCAAAATGAATTGTTTGTTTCAAATCAAAAAGAAAAAGGAGGCAGCTATGAAAAGATTTAATATTGAATGTGCAGACAGAAGTCAAAGATGTTCCAAAGAACAGAGAAAGTACTAGAATATGCTAAGACACATTAGCAAATTTCAGTGCTGCCATATCCGGGACCCTTTATCTATTTCGCCAAAGATCTGATTTTGAATCACACATAGTAAATATTATCAGATCCTTTTGAAAGTCAGACAGTTTGGGATTCTTTAAAAATAATAATTAAAAAAAAAACCTCACATTTTTTTTCTCCCAATTTGACTTTTTCCTATCACAGTCAAATGCTATGTTAAATACAAGCTAGTCCACAAATAACAGGAGAGGAAGATCTAGAGAAATTATCTCATGAATGTTTGTGTGTAAAAATGATAGCAGTGGCATAGGCCATCTCTTTAGAACTAAAACAGTGATATTGATTTTTATTCAATATATACAATAAACTATGAATTTCCATTTAATATAACCCAAGTGTAGAATGTCATATGTTCAAAGGCATTCTAAATAGGCAAAAGTGATTGGTTCAACATCTGCTATGATTTGAGTCAGACTTCCACATCCTGTAAGGCTGCTTCCAGCTGCTGCTCCAGAAAGGCCTGGATCTTCTGGAGGAGTGATGCAGATGTCTCAGATGCACTGCAGCATCTCAAGTAGCACAAGTCATCTACTTGCAGACAACCAAATAACTTTTTAAATAGTGTGAGAATTAATGTGAGAATAAGAACATCTTAACTTCTCTCTGAAAACCTCATTTCAGAGTTTCAGACATGCAGGGATAAGATAGAAAATTGATTATGACCTTCCTTGGTAGATTAGCTCAAGCGGCTTGCTTAATTTTTTTTTTTCTTCTTTGATGCAAATGGTGGCTGATAGTAAAAAAAAAAAAAGGATAGGATGAATAGGATGATGACCTATTTATTTAGGTCATATATTTATGACCTAAATTTATATTTATACCTATATTTAATGGTTTAAGTCTCATTGAACTTGAAATTCAAGATTTGAAATCCAGTCTGGACTGGATGCTTCTTTTTATCTACTCAAGCTGTAGCACCTTTCAGGAAGGACATACGGATCCCCCGTCTGATTAATTTCTTCCTATGTGTGCTAAATGGATAAAGTAACTTGCTAATAGTTACTAGTAGCTAGTCTACATTACTAGTTCTCCAAAGCACAGTACTTTTAGAAGAACTGAAAAACATTACTGTTATTTTGGTGTAAGAGTTGTCTCCCTTGTTCTTCACACAAGCCACAGGGGAAGTGCATCTATTGGAAAAATCTCAAATCCTTAAATATTTTGACATCTGTTGATGGTGAGGTCTTAAGGATTTAATAGAAGAATGCAACACTAATACTGAAAAATAAAATTCCTTTATATAGGTATAATACACAAACATCAGAAAATTTTAAATCTTTATAGAGCTTGAAAAACTAATGCCAAGAAACAATCCTCTTTATGACATATCTCAACATGATGTGATGTCACTTTCTAGCAGTTGTCTAAGATGTAGTAAAAGTGGCGGACGGAAAAAAAATATAAGAAAAAGAGACAGCTTTCTACACACTGCATAGGCAAATACTGATAAACAGCTTACAGCCAGCAGATCTAGCTCCTCAACCAGCCTCAGAACATTCAGGATTATAGTTCAGCTGTGAATGAACTAGAAATCCACTTTATTTATACCTGGTTCATGGTAAGCTATAGAAATACTGTTTCACTGGAACAGTTGTTTTAATTAAAATGTTGTTTTAATAAAACAAATGTTGTTTTAATTAATTTTTCATCCTGGTTTATAAAAAAAATCAAGCTTTTTAGTTCTTTCTCTAAAAGGGAAAATGTTATTTTTTAGCTGATGAGATTATGCTAGAAATATGTGTTCTACCTGCCTGATCTGATTGCAGTCATCTTTAGAGGGAGAAGACAAAGGGAACAGAGTACTTATAAGAAAAAAAACAAACCTAGGATGGTGCCTTGCAGTGCCCATCCTTCCCAGGTAGCAAGACAACTGGGGTGAAGTCTACTAGGTAAGAATACATCCATCCTATCTTTCCCTCTTTGAATAAGATAAGCATGTAGGATGACAGAAAATGAAAGTCAAAACAATTCTATATAAAGTCTTAATAGCCTCTGGAGCATGGTGTGGGGTTTTTAAAATATTCTTATTGTCCTGAATTTTCCCACTTGACTCTGTTCATGCTTAGTCATTAATTTTACATACAGTTTCTTTAAAATGAACTAAAGCACCTTGTTGGAAGAAAATCTGATTGATTAACCATTCATCTCAGTAGAAGAGCAAGGAACATATTTGATTTCCATCAGCTTCATATATATACAGCTATAAAATGAGACGTAAATTGCAATAGATAGCAATTCCAAATAAAATGTGAAAAATTTATGTAAGTGTTGAATAAGAGAGTTGAGTAAGAGTACTTTGCAGCATATATGTAACTGTATATTCATTCTGTGCTTTTACTTTGCTTTTTTGGATGACAGATAACAGGATTATGTACCTTGAAGTTTAAAAGTGTAGCTAACAATGACCTGTGAACACCATGAAACAATTGTCTATTTATAGGCTACTGCCTGCAATCAATATCACCTTCTGTTTAAGTTAATCAATGTTGTTTTTAATTGATTAGTTTGGGTTGAAAACCTGCCAAAGCCCTGACTCCTGGTCAGGGGAATAAGGAACATACTTATTACTGTTTGGTTTCCATGCATTGTAAGATAATTTCAGTATTTAACCATGGTCAATGAAATATGAAACAAAACAAATCTATAACATCTGTTTCCTCATCAAGTATTCCAGTATCAACAGCAAAAGACAGATGAACTAGCAAGAGATGTTTTAAATGTCTACTACAGAATCTAGGTTTAAAAGCTAAACTGTACTGGATAGACTGTCAAGCCAAAAAAAATCTGTAGAACATGTGCCTTTAAAACTTGGGAGCTGGTAAAGCTAGTAAGGCTTAGGAGAAATAAACTATTTAAATTGGTGTGCATAGAGAGAGCCAAGCTCTTTCTAAAATGTATAAAAATTAAGAGAACCTATTTTCAGAGATATATCTACTGAAACAGTAATGAAATTCAAGGTGGTGCACACAGATTAATGTTGTTATTTATTATTATGTATATAATTTCATTGAAGTGAATAGCACTGTTCACATGAATAATAAGTGCATGACCCTGACATTAATACAAGGTGTTACACAGTGAAGTCAAAAAGCAGCTGAAGTTTAAGGCACTAATCAGAAGGAAAATGAAGCATTTTGTGTTACTGCAATAAGAACAGTGTTGAACCAGCAAATATTTTATGAAGACTGAACAAAAATAAAACAGAATCAGGTGGACAGTCCAAAGGGAGTTAGTAAGGCAGCTCTACTAAACATCACTGAGGGTTAGACACCAATATTCAAACAGTGTCTTACCCTTAAGACCATCACTAGGTCTGAAGATAAATTTTCTTTTGAGAAAAGAAAAACAGAAGAGCAATGCAGAAAATACACTACCTTTTAGCTTCTATAATTGAACAGTGCATGTGCATACATTTTCACCAATGCATCAATTTGTTTGACAAACTCTGGCATGCAGAGAAGGATCAATAACAAAACAGCAGATATTACTCCCTAGTGGGTCACTACAATGGCTTTGCTCCATTCCGTTGTCTTTTCCACATGTTTCTGTTAGCTCAAATCACCGTTCTTACCAAGAGAGGTGCTAGAATAACCCAAAGAAGAACAGTCACATTACAGAGACAGTCTTGTCTTATGCCTGCAGTTAACCAAAACTGCAGTAGAGACTGAAACCAGTTGTCTTACTGATCTTTAGAAAACTTAAAAATGGAAAACTTAAGGAAGAAAGCTGAAAATCAGACAGGTAAAAAGAAATATGCAAAATCTATCTATGAGATTGCTCATAATTTCACAAGACATGTTATTTCACATTGGCAGACCTTCAAAGTGATTCTTGATTTCTAAGCTCAATTTGTCTTATTGACAAATTAAATGGAAATGATTAGGTTCTTTGGTGGTTTTTTTGTTGTCGGTTTTTGTTTGTTTATTTGTTTGTGTGTGCATGTGTGTATTTTTTTTTCATTTGTTTGTTTTTTAAATCTGGCCTAATGGAATAACACACTAAGTGGCCTAAAAATCACAGAAATGTTCATCTGTAAATAAGTCAGTCCACTGTTTTGTCATTGGTGCTTCACAGAACCTTTTCATATTTCTATGGGTCTAGAATAGTCAGCTGTTTGTTTCCATAAACAGCCCAGCTAAGTAGCAGATGTTTCCTTGGGCAGTTATTCAACATATCTAGAAAAAAAAATCCCTTTGCCTTCCAGGCTTCTGACAGCTTTGTTTCCAGCTCCTGACTTCTTTTCCCTGCTGAAATGTTCAACCTTTATAGCAGGCCTGCACAACAGGTGGGCCGTGGGTCTCTTGCAGTTTGAAAAACCATTTGTTTGGCCCTTCAGCTGCTGAGAAGCATCATGTACTGTTTGATTTGCCCAGCTGCCAAGAGGCAGCAACAAGATGTCCAGCAGAAACTGCATATCTCCTGGCTTGTCACTGATCCTTCAGAATGCATGTACCTCCTAGTCAGCCACCTGGTCAACCAGCAGCCACAGGGCTCCAGATCATACACACACACATTGCCTTGCAGGTCAAAGAAGCAACATATTAAGAAATGTTTGGGATATTCAGAAGTAGTATTTGGCAGGGGAGGAGGTGAAACAGAGGTGGAAGGAAAATGAGAAGGCAACAATAGAGGGGAAGCTGAAACTGTGTTGAAATGGGTCAGTGGAGAAGAAGAAATGTCACACAGGAAAATGAAAATGTATTTTCATTCTGCAAATGACCTGATACATTTATTTGAGAATTCTGGCTCTATACTAAACCCAAGCACCTTCCTGATAGAAGTCCCATGCAATAATAAATTAGTAACAACAAATCCATAGTACTTACTAAGTGGTGATAAAACCAGAGTAACTGATGAGCAGGTATCAATTGAATAAAAATGCAGAATTTACAAATTGATATACATAGAGAGACATTTAGCAATTCCAAGAGTTTTAATAAGGAAAAAAAGGCAAGAAAAATCTTGGTAAAAATGTATAAAGAATCAGGTGCTTTCCTTAGGTTTAATCAATTAATACTTTGGAGAACATATGGGCATTGTTTTACATGGCATTATAGAGATGGATGACCTCATCTTTAGGCAGCTATGGATGCAAATGGAATTGCTTTTGATAAAGGGGGACATGGAAAGGAACAGACAGAAATGCAGAGATAGGAGATAGAAGCTCTAAGACAAATACGTAATTATTGAAAGGATTCTACAGATAAATGTACTTAGCACTGGTCATCATAGTCAATATCATGCAGAAAATAAATGAAGAAAAGACTAAAGAAAAGACATCTTAGTTAAATGTACTGCAAAGAACACTGATGTCCCTAGAAAAGAAATAAATGTTCTGTCATTTGAGGATATTGAAAACTATTTTTAAAAAATCATTAGTTAATTTGAGAGTAGCCCTGCACTGGAAAATGTATCCTATCTATGATTAGCAGCCAACAGTAATCTTCTCTAAGTCTACAAACATGAACTCATAAAAATACTCAAGATTTACAGAAATTAGGACAAGAAATCTGGTGTGATCAGAATTGGAAATAAGGGCAGAAAATGTGACTGGGGGAGTGACTGAGACTGGCTAAATACATACATAGAAACACAGAAACCAGGACACTGGAAGACACTGTGAAATAAAGTACTAAAAATGATTGGCTGACAATAACTGAGACCGAAGCTGGGGGACTGAATTATTTGCAATAATAGACAAGAACAGAACCCAGTGGTTGAGAATAGAAGGAAAGAGGGGAGACAGAACACAGCTAGGGCAAGAAAGTCAAGTAAAATCATATGAGGTTTCTTAGAGGGAGAAATATGAGGTTTCTTAGAGGGAAAAATCATGGTGAGTAACTGGACATGTGGCATACAGATAGAGTGTTATAAACCAGTATCTGGAGACGTGTGGATCTTGATTAACAATGATGTTAGGCAGAAGAAGTCAAAACTTCAGGGGCTGGAATCATGACTGGATATAAAACGAAATGCACTGAAAGGTGTGAGGAAGAAAGAGTCAAGAAAGAAATTAGAAAACTTGAATGTTGTTACTAAGATTGATTGAAAACCCAGAAATGAGGGAGAACCAAGAAAAAGAAAGCTTGATGGAAACACTGTTAGAGGTGATACAGGTTGCAAGAGAAACAAAAGAAAGATTCTCTGCCCAAGAGCACAAATGCATCCCAGGACTATGTCAGCAAGTACCTGTAAAAATGCCATAGCAAAATGGCCACACTGCTCATATTATGGTACTGCAGTTTATCTGTTGCTTGGTTAGCTTTATCACGGTGAATCTTAACATTCAATTCCATATGGTTTTCAGATATTGTCTCACAGTGAAACTTCTGACTTTGGAGTTCCCTTGTTAAAAAGACAACCCTAGGGGATGGTTACCTAGGATGTTAGTGAAGCAAAGCCCTCAGCTGTTAGGAAATGACAAAGATTTAATATATGAAAGAAATTTAGATAATCATTTACAACTATCCTGTAAAGCATGATGTCTAATTATGGAAAATTATATATAAACCAAGTATTATATAAAGCATTAGTAGATACACTGACCACTGAAGATGAAGAAAATATTGGATAGATATCCCTTTATTCACCTATATTTTTGTCCCCTGCACTGAATGAGACAAGGTACTGTGAAAAATACAGCATCTAATCACATAATTAAAGATTGTATCATGACACATACACAAAGACAGTTGAACAAAGGTGCGGAAGACAACCTTAATTCTACCATTTCCTAATTTTGGAATGCTTGACTTCACAGCCTTGATAATGGCCTTTTCCAATAAAGTTTTTGATCTCATAAAAAATATCATCACATATTTCCACACACTTTTGTCCAAGATTTATATATCAGAAATAGAACTGTGTGCAGTAGCTTCACAAAGCCACCAAAAGTTCCTTTTCATTGTGGAAGTCCTTCAGATACCCATCATTCAAACACAAACATAACAAGAAAGAATCAAGAACTATCAGTTGCTGAGATTATTATGTGGATTTTACTTGTTGAAAAATAGATTAAACAAGTTTCAAACCAATGCAGAAGCAATTTAGGCTAGGTTTCAGGGCAAATGACAAAAGCTGTTCATAAGCAATTTTTATTAATGTGGAGGCCAACTGCAGGGCAGCTTTCCCCTAATATCTGGGCAGCAAAATGCACACTTGGAACGGGAAAATTTAAATCATAATTTCTTTCTTGCTCTTGTTCCGTAGCCTTCAAAGGAACAAGAACCTTCAAAGCCTTTACAAGGAACTTCATGCAGGACCATGCAGTCAGTGTGCTGAGTTGCTGTTATTTTCTTTCTCTGTTTCTGGATCTGTTCAACATCTCTTGTTTCCTGCCTTGTCCTTTCTAGACGGGGAAAAAGACAGATGGCCCTGAAAGGTTTTGTGTGCACGGTAGCTGAGTGGGTCTTTTTCTTACAGCAGGAAGGTACAGTCTAAAACCACTTATAGCATTGCACTTAACTGAATTGTTAATGTGAGCCTAGAGAAGAGGTGGAGAACTAAAGAAAGGGAAGAGGTCAGTGGGAAAGTGCTTAGAAAGGCTAAGTTCATTTTGCTAAGGGACAGGGAGAGTAGATATCAGAAAGGCTGATAATGTGGTAGAAGAAAAAAAAATAATATTTGCAGCAAAATAAGGAACTGAGGTGTGAAAATTTGACCAGTGGACAAGGAGGATAAATTTTCTACTAGAAGAGAATGCATAGCTGAGGAAAAAACTGATTGAGAGTGAGCAGGATGGAAGAACTTTGAGAACACAGAAAATGCAAAGGGCCTTTTGGAACAAACATTTGGAATAAAAACCAGATAGACCGGAGAATTCAGGGAACTGAGCAGGTTAAGAAGACTTAGGAGAAAATGATGGAGCTGATTTCAGGAGAAGCTGGAATGATGGTATGCAGAAGTTGGAAATTATTTGGAAGAAAGCAGAAAAGGTACAAGCTGAGGTAATTGCTAGTAAATTTGAAATAAATGGAAAAGACAAAAAAATGGCAGCATGAAAGAGGGAAAATTTGATTAATCTTCCTCTTCTTACTAGGATAGCTTTGGGACAAAATCACAAAACCATTTGTAAGCAATTTGGGAAAAGGAACACATGACAGGAACATGGCAAGGAAAGAATGGTCAATGGTGAAGTTGGTGCAAAACTAGAGCACTTTTAGAAGATTTTAAATAATGTGTAAAGCAACTGATGTTTAAATAGAATGAAAATGAAGGTACAGGACTGGGGAGGGAAACTACTGGGAGATAGAAAATTGGGAATGTGGGGTTTATAGAGGAAAAGAAAACATAATAATATAGGCAGGCAAATACATGGTAAGTAACCAGATGAGAAGAAAAAAAAATCAGTGGAAATAAGAAAGTAAAAGCGGCAGTAAATGTCATTGTTCTAGTGCTTAGTAAGAGGTCTGTTAACAAAACAGTATATAAAAGTCAAACATTATCTTTGTATGGTACCTTTTTGTGTGGGATGAGGGGGTCTTGGGAAACCGGATTGGGAGCTAGGCATAGGCATCTAGTGAACCTACAATATGTATGGAGAAGAGGATAATCTGCTTTATTATTATTTAAAACAGAAGCAAAGAAAACATTTAAAACCAGTGTCTTCACCAGTTCCTAATAGCTTAGTATCTCTTTCTATCGCTCAAAAAAATACAAAAGTACATCTGAGACCCAAATTTGAATTATTTATTATGATTATTTGTTAACATTTTATGGATATTGCAGTAAACTGTTATCTATTCAGTATTTAAAAAACTCAAACACAATCCTAAAATACCCTGCATTGCTTCTTTTTATAGTCTTGTATTCAAATTCCTTTTTATTGTTGCTCCCTTTTTACAAAAGACTTTACATGCACTAAAAGTGAATCTAAATGAGTGTTACATGACTAAAAAATAGAACAGAACATACCCCCTTATTGACAAATGCAATTATCTTCTACGCTTAAATTAGTTCTAGTCCTTACTCTTCAAAGTGATACTTAAAAATAGCAACATTAGATATAACTTCAAGTTGACAAGTATCCATTTATTTATAATAAATAGTAAACAAAATCTTTAGTTTTAATTATGATTTTCTTGCATAATATTTTCTTAAATGCTGAAATTACACTTTGTATTTCAATTACACCACTTCCCTACAGAGCACTGCAGCTTTCCTACCTTTGTTTGCTTAGTTATAGAACTACATAGCATGCTCAACACAGTAAACTGAAAAATGATTGTGGATAAAAAGCATACCCCAGGCATAGTTAGATACTGAGACACAGATATATTTTTTGAGAGGAATAATTAAGTATTTCTCTAGTAAGTATTTTTTCCCCAGAACCTGAAAGATGCAAGAGGCGATATTATATTTTTAATTATGGAATATACTGTACATAGAATAATAGAATATAAGAAGTATTTGTATATGATATTTTTTCTGTAGTGCACGCCAAAGTGTACAAAACATCATTTACAAAGAAAATGTAAGGAAACAATTGAAATTTTGTATAATTGTGACCATATGGTCTTTGTTGCCCCAAACAAAATCCAAGAAAGTAACGGAAAATGTTTCAACCATTGGAAAGCTTTTGTAGACTTGTGTAGGTAAAGGACCCCATCTGTACTGAGCATGCTTTAGTCCAGTGCTGCAGGAGTGAAGTGGTTCTTCCCCTGCAATTCTTTCTCCTCACTCCTGCCTACAATTGTCATGCTAAATACTGAAACTGGAACAGAATGCTCTTAGTGCTTCTTTCCCTGACATCCAGGCAAGTACACAAAAAGAAAGAGAAATGTACTGAAACCAATAGGGAATGTGAGCCTGACCAGGGAGACAGGGAAAGCAAACACTACAGATGGAGATGTGGTTTGCAACAGGGAAGGCTGGTAACAGGGACTGTCAATGCAGCTCTTGAAATGACTGGGTAAGTGGAGGAGGCAACAGGGAGGGTCAGACAGAGCCAGGGGGCCGGGGGTCATGGAGAGAGAGAGCTTGTAATTAAGGAAATAATCAGTTCAGAAGTGCATGTGGAAGAATGTGAAGTTGGGAAAAAAGAAGGGAAATGTAATGTAGAGCAAGGAAAAGAGTCAGATTAGCAATTGACAAAAGGTGGGATTGGAGGTAGGAGGAAGGCAGAAGGAACTGGGACAGATACAAAGGGATACATAGCAAGGAGGACACAGAGAAAAGGGAGTCTATGGTGAAAGGAAATCCTCCTTCCAATATTGGAAATGAACACAAAGAGTCCCGACATTTGACATGACTTGCCTGCTATTAACTGTTTCTTGAACTATTTCTGTAGCCTGTCACCCTATAATGACTGATTTACATTGAAAATATGTTCCTACAGTTATATTTGCTGTGTAGTAGATCTGAAAGTTCTGAACAGCTATATGATGACTGAGATGAATACACTAAACTGCAAGACATGAAAACTTTATTTCTTGCTGCTTTCCTTTTTCATAAAAACCCTCTGCTTTAGTTATATGTTGAGAGTGCAAAGTAGATACAGGAAATGTCAGAATTAAGGTTGCCTTTGCAATATGATTCAATATCAAAATCAAAAAATATCATGGTCCAGTCTTGAACCAAACAATCATCCATGGATTTGGGTTTTGTTTTTAATGTGCATCACCTTGGACAGATGAATCAAGGAAAAGTCATTACTGAGAATGTCTCCTCTAAATCCTTGATTTCACTTATTGCAAAAATGGAAATATATGAAATGAGCAGAGGCTAGCTGGGAAAGACTGCATATTCATTGTTCAAAAGCTGAAGTGCTGTTCCTATATAGTTTGGGAAAAATCCTTTAGAATACATGCTTTCAAATTTGTGATGCTCATAATATAAATATCCAACTTGATATTTCAGCCTATAAGCAAGACTGAATTCAACAGAAACAGTAATTTAATTACACCTGAATGCTTCTGCCAAAAATGCAAATTATCCTGAAAAATTAGGTCCTTGATATTTGACAGTTAAGCAATATGTCATCTTAATCTATATTTGACTCTGTTTCCCAGCTATCAAATTGGAATACTCCAAATTTCACTTCCTTGCAAGAATGCTCTGAAGATGGAGCAATTAATGTTTGCAATGAGTGCAAGTACTACGTGACCAGTGCAGCAGCATGGCTGCTCAAGAAATTAGAAGTCTGTTTTAGCATCAAAAGAAGTAACAAAATATCTGAATTATAACAAAATGAAATAATGGCTGAATTCTTACCAAGTGAATTATATCAAATGGTGATTTGAATAATGTATATATCTTACGGGAAGGCAGGATTCTGGGGTAACAGAGCTCATAACATGTATTCACTTCCCAGGCAACATTTAATCTGGCATTTTCCAACTTCTGTGTTACTGACTTTGCAAACATAACTTCCTTTAAATGCTTTTGTTTATATATGTGTGTTTGTCTTTCATAAGAACTTATTGCATTTTTGGTATTTGTTTACATGTTCAATCCCTTAAAAGCTTCTTGACTTTTTTATTCTGTTGTTACAGCCTCCTTGTGGCACACCAGTAACAACTCCTTGGAAGTTAGGAAATGTGATTAAATAACACAGAGAAGATGTCAAATGATACTGTTAGGATGATTGACTTCAAAATGCAAAATAAAGGCAATTGAGTGTGATTACTGGAGCTAATCCTTTTAGGCTTAGCTCTGAAAAATGTCTCTGAAAAATGCACCTTCATTTACCATTGAAAAAAATAGCTATTTTTATTGCTTAGTATTCATGTAGGTAGATTTAGCCTGTTGATAAGAATAGATATTATAACATAAATACTATCTTCAAAATTTGCTCTTTACTAATATCTTGATGTTTGCGATATATACGTACATTTAGATTCACGGGGGAGGTAATATGGCTCTCTTTAGTATTTAATGTATAAATTTACTCAGCAGATTTGTTTTATTAAAATGTAAATAATGGGTTGTGGTAAATGAAAAATCCAAGATGGGAATAAACAGCTTATTTATTGTTAATGCTCAGAGTAGCTTATTGAAACACACCTTTCAGTAACTGCCACTGACTATTAGCTATGAAATTCTCATCATGCTTTGAATGTTACCCATTAGGTTTAGCCATTTGTACAGTTAAAAGGCTCAAGATGTTTCAAATATACCTTTAAAAATGTTATTAACTCAAATCAAACTACACATATTCACAAAAACTGCATTCAGCATGTCTGAGATTCAATCCAATACTGCTTCAAATTAATTATTCTTCTTTAATTGCTCTGTACAAACAGAAATGACCCATTAATTTAAGAAAATCTATCAGCACAGAATGTATTCTCTCTTATAAACAAGCAAGATGAACTTGACCTTGTTTGAACTTGTTTTGATGTGGCCCAGATGGTAGGCTACATGCTTGAATAGCAGTCTAAAGCTGAGGAAAAACTCATATAGCAAGATCTAGATTTATAGCCTTTTGCAAATTCCTACCTTGTATTGTCCTTTCAGCATCTGTTCTGCCCCCGCTGCGGTCAGCTTCTATCTCTGGGGTCAGAGAGTCTAGAAACATAGAAAGGTAAGACTGACACATATTTCATTTGATTCTTATAGCCCTTTTTACAACCTGTTACTCCAATGCTGAATTACAATACAATCAACCTTTGTCAGTGTTTTTAATGTTGAACAATGACTGGAGGCCAGGACAATTTTTTGTTAGACTGGGAAGATTAATGAGGAATAGATTTTTCAAGCATAAAGCGGGGGGAGAAAAAAAGGAAGAAAAAGATTGACTTCTCAAGCTAATAATATAAAATTGTCCTAGTTTGAACATTCTCTCCAGTGAGTTTATTTGCACATACTATATAAAGTAACAAAGCAATAAAGAGAGAGGTATCACTTGAATGAAAGAAAGGAAAGAGATTTCCTTTTTTTTCGCTTTCCATCATGTTATAAATTTTCAATATAACAAGATTCTTTTGGCACTTAAATTGAAAGTTAATGACACAGAGGCAAAAATTGGCTTCTTACCATTTAGGACCCTGAGACTTTCTGTTGAAGCTGCCTGTTTCAGTGTTTGTTCTGCTTGCTCTCGTCGTTTAGTCTCAAACTCAAGTGCTTCCTGCAATTTCCTCTTTGCCTTCTTTTCCTTCTTTAGCCTTTTCTGAATTATTGCTGTAAAAAGAAAATAACATTGGGGTACTCCAGTTTGGATCTGAAACTTGGCTGCACGATGACCTATTGAGGGTCCTGAGAAACAGTGTAACTGCAATTTTCACATAAACTGATTAAGTACACAATAAACATTTAGGTTACTTGAGATTTTTTGGAATCACCCTGAAATATTGTAAAAGCTACTGTTCTATATGTAAAACTGTATGTGGTATCAAGCAATGACTTTTTTTTTTTTTTTTAATAAACAGCTGAGTATCTGTGAATTTTCAAATCAGAAAACCTTGGAAACCAGCAATGGAATGCACTTTTTGAATCACCTGATGTAGATAAGCCCCTGTCTCTGGAGATGAGAAAGATGAGGGTTTTCAGAATTAATTTCACCATTTCTATTTCCCATACCACAGTCAATAGACACATGGTGATGGAGTTCTTGCCTCCCTACAGCTTCTCTTGCATAAGAGGGGGATCTGTCTACCTGGGTCCTGGGCAGCCCCCATCCTGCTCAGGTCCTTATTTCTTGGGAAAGGCCCTGAGACTTCTAACACCCCTCCAAGCTCTGCTCCCTGCAAGCCATCCGACCTCTTGGTACCTGGTCTCTTGCCCCTGTTTGCTTCTTTTCCACATTTCCCTTTTGTCTTTCCCTTTTATCTTTCTTGCTTTCTGTTGGTGCCTAACCTTGAAGAACACACTATATCCTTTATAGTGCGGCATCCTCCAGTCAAGTAAATATTACTATGCTTTGTTAAATGTGAGGGAAAATATTAGTAAAGAATTTAGTATTTTGAAATGAAATATACAAAGTTCTTATTTAGAAAAAATGTTTTCCTTGAACCTCTTCAGCTTAAACTCTATAGGAAAAGGATGGCAAGTCCAGTATGAGATTTCATCACAATTTTCTTTTTTAGGTTACCAGTGACTTACAGCCACAAAGGTAAGACATGCAGGGTTTCTGACTAAAGGAACATATTACAAGTTATGCTCCTGATGGAAAAGGGTAATGTCAAACAATTTTTCTACTCCATTAAAACGAAGGAAGGCCTCTGAAGCAATCATGTAAAGTTGTAGAGCATAGCATTATCTCCCCCACCACACCCCAACTGTTCTTAAATAGCACATTTAGAGTTTTCATTGATGTGCATGTAAAAAGCTTTTTGTCCTAAGATCTTCCTGGATAATCCTTTCCAGGAGATCCTGTTATTGTGACACTAACTACTAAACTACTCACTAAAGAATTCTTTATACACACGAAAAAATTATCCTTACCAAACCCAGATACTAGGAACTGTTAGGTTGCATGTCAAGATCTATCTAGCCCTGTATCTCACTGCAAAGTAACCTCTGGTATATTCCTAGGAATGAACGCTGGAAAATACACAAATGTACTTCCACCAGTTCATACTCCCCAGGGACAGCAGATTGTGATGGTGGTATCTTTCACAAAATGCAAATAATGAAACTTTTAAAGGGAGCTGTCATTGTTGTTACTCTTTAATTTATATGCTAAGAAGAACCACCTTTTAGATGATCTTGTATATTTTGTGCTGCTATACAGAACCATTCAGGCACAAAATTAACATAAGTACATATCCTGTAGTCAGAATAACTACATAATTTACATCCAAGACTTTGGAATTTTGGTTCTTTCTCATTTTGTACAACACCAACTACTTTGCAGGCTAATTAACTCATACTATCAAAGAACATCTAGCATCTATACAAAGGCTAAACTAAATACATTTTGAATCATTGCATGGTTTTAATGTTTTCATTATAAGTACTTTGAAAGTGATTGCAATAAATGAGAAGGAAACATATGTTGCTTTCTGAATTAAAATGTCATCATGGCTGACACATTGTAGATGTGACTACAGCAGTCAGAGCCAGAATTAGCAAACCCTTACTGTGTAGCTGCTCACAGAAGAGATATTATCCTACTTTCACCAGTTGATGAGACACATCCTACAGCCTTAGGAATCGCTAATTGGAAAATTTAAAAAGAAGGAAGGAAACAGTACAGTAAATAAGCAGCTCTGTAGAACATACAGTAGCAGCTGTGAATCCAACACTCCATAAAAAAAGGCAAAAATACTCATCTATAGGCACTAAATAGAATTATATTTGACTTGTGTTAACATGATGAGCAAAAGATAGATAGGTGTTGCCTAATGCTGAAGATCCCCTTCACGTAAAGGGTTTGACCTGTATGTGACATAGTGATGCTGTAGCTTTTAAGTATTTTTCAGTATTTTCAGAGTATCTCTTCACTTAGCAGGGAATCTGGTACACTTCTCCCTTCTTGCTCATGCTTCCACTAAGACATGTGAAACTTTCTTTAAAATATGACACTTGCTATCTAATCTATCTGTCTAGCTACACTAATCGTAGGTAAAGGCTCCTGTGCATTATTCTGCATAAATTTTCACAATTATTACAACCTGGCCTTATTTTTTCTCTCTTACTTCGATCTGTTTATTTGAAAGATTAATCCATACTTTCTTTTCTTTTAAACAGAAGTATCCACTAGCAGAGATAGTCATCCTCATTATATCTGGTTTGCTGCATACCACCATTAACTGTTTAAACCCATTCCTCTTTGGTCTGTTTTCCCAGTGCAAGATTGTCACATACAAAAGTAGGTAATGCATCATGCTGAAAATAATATTGCCAATTATTTCAGTAACCTGAACAAAATAAGGGACCATCCCATGTTTTTTTCTGACATACAACTTTGAGTGAAATTCATTTTGCTTTATCTTCTCAAAACACGTGTGTAGCACAGCCTAGTCAACCATGTGACCTCTGGAGTTAAAGGGAAGAGAAAGAAGTCCTCACAGTGCAATTGACCCCACCTACCTATCTGAGAACAGGCTATATAAGTTTCTTTTTTTATTGTCCAAAAAGAGAACTTCTATTGATTAAAATGAGACACTTAATTTGTAGATGGCGAAACTAAAGTAAGGTAAGATGGGTTCCCCCCCAAACCTTCTCTGGTTTGCAAATGATTGTATATCTCTAAAAAAGGAACATATATTTGAGCACTTGTGAGAAAGATGTGAAGACAAACCAAATTACTTTACTCTTTTACCAAATTACTTTAAATGTGTAAGTAATACAATTGCATTGAGCAAAATGGACCAGTTGTGGACAAAGAGATGATTCATTGCACAGGTGTGATAATTGTTAACAGCAATTGTCTTTCAAAATACATTCTCAGAAGTTTAAAAAAGGGTAATTAATGTGTCATAGTCCTACCCTTTAATGGGTTAAGGCATGAAGCAGGATTATATTGTGTACTTACTGCTAGCATGTTAGTTTAAGGCATAATGACATTGGTTGTGAATCCAATTGTTCTTGGGATTCTCTGTTTAGGTGGTTACCAGAAAATTAAACAGGACAAGAAAAGACTCGTAACTCTCGCCCTGCAAAAATATACATCTGACTAGTCATGGTCTGAGCTAAAGAGCAAGGGAGTCCCAGAGGTTAACTGTCCTCGCAAAGTAATCAGGCACTACTAAAGGGTGAGACATACAGAAACAGAGAAATGAATGCATAAAGAAAGATAGAAACATGCTTGTAATGCAAATAGTTAATGCAAATCACTCCAAACTGCCTCACCTTCACTAACAATGTAATTATTTAAAATTCTCTAACATGTACAGGCTTTACAGTGGGCTGATGTTAATGCTGTAAATGCTACTAATGCTTCTGCTTCATCAAGAAGAACTTTCTCTGTTACTTTACAAACGTGTTTTATCTACTGTGCATTATAAAGAGCTTATCTATTATCATTATCCTTATATTTATTACACACAGTTTGCCTAAATATGCACTATAAGAACAGAGCAGAGTTCCTAAAAACTTGTAGATTCTTAAATGTGATACAAATTGTCTTTGTATTAAGTACCTATCCCTTTTCTTAATGATCACAACCTGCAAAGGTCTGTTACAGCACATAGGGTATTTATAATTGCTTTTGTATTACTGATGTAACACTATTCAAGAAAAGATGTTGAGAAAAAGGAGGATCCTTGCTCCAAATCTCACGAAGACACTATACAAAATCAGGCAGGTTATAAAACATCCTTCACTGCAGTCAGCTGAGACTTAACATGATTTAGGGCAAGTAAAATTTTGAGAAAACACAGGCATTTGATAGAAAATTGTTTCCTAAGGAAATAAATTACAAGGTGTCTATGTCTGCTTAATCAAGATACCTCTGTTCTTCTGCTCCACAGCCAACTGTTTTTCAAGTGTTTCCCTCAGTTCTCGTTCCCTGAAGAGTTCCATCTTCAGTTCTGTTTTTTCCAGTTGGACCTGTTTCTCTTGAGCTCTGGCATTGTCTATAGCAACCTTTAGTAGACCCTGTTCAGAGATAAAGTTGGATATTTTGAGATTTTTAGAACAGTGTACATAATAACTAACTACAGTTATTTTTCCTTCATAGTGATGTGATATTTTAGAAATAAAATAATTCTGTTACAGGATCAAAATTACCTATTGTCAACAGCGATTTTTAACTGGAATTAACTCTTTAATTAATAATTTAATTAACAGGTGGACAAAAATCTGTAAAAAGCTGGGAGTCAGGTTTTCTTAGAAAATGGAAACTCACCTCTGACTGTGCGTATAACTCATGTGAAAAATATACAGGAACGGGTTTCCTCCTCTTAAGAAAAACTGGCAATCTCACTGTCACATCATACACAGAATTCAACCTCTAGTCCAACTCAAGCCAATGGAAATTAGCTAAAGGAGAAAGACTCTTTCAAAGTCTTGCCATCTTGCTCCTCATCCTTGTTAATCACTATTAATTTCAAATACTTACATATATCATTAAGGTTCCATGGAGTATAGGTATATTGGGATAGCAAAGAAAGGACAGTCACAACACAGGAAGACATCTCTGTTTTAACAAGTCTGTTCCCTGATTTGTATGATTATTATCTCACAGCAGAGAAACAAAACACAAGCCTCTCTTGATTTCTTAACCTGAGATGGTTGATACAAACTCCACTTGTCTTTCTGTTGTTAGTGTATTAGGAAATAACAATTCAGATTATTTTAAACTTCTTTTGAGAATTCCAACTTCAAAATTCCTTCTTCTTTTGCAAGGAAAAAGGATGATCCTGGCACAGCTAGCCATGTATTATTAATATTAACTAGATAGTTAGGACACTGAGACAGGGCATCAAAATATAAGGAAAAAAATGGAATTGAAATAAATGAACATGCAAATATCCTTTTCCCTTTCCCAAAAGCTTGGCTATCTGGCTCTTGGGTCTACACCTGAATCTCTCCTACTGAAGCTATCATAAAAAAGTAGATAATTAAGCATGGATATTCATATATGAACCTCCATGGATATGAAACTAACTCTCCTATATCCTAGGCAAGACTCCTGATAACTTAACCATCGAGATAATTTGACCCAACAGAGATTTAATTACTGATATAAAGCAAAACAATGCCAACAAGAGAGACAGAACAGTATTCCCCAATGGTTCTGCTAGGGAAAAATTCAGCTAACAGATATAAGGTTCACATTCAAGATCTGGTTTGAGCACTACAGATATAAAACCATGATGCCTCTCTCCCAAATAAGCTTCCTCACCCCTCAGCCACACTTCCTAAATTGGATTCTGGGTTGAATGTTTTTTCAAAGGTTGTTGTTTGTTTGTTTGTTTGTTTTTAATATCTCCCAAAGAATGGAAAAAGAAGTAAATATAATGATACCTGAGAAATAGAAAAAAATGTTTTTTGTGAGTGTTAGTCTGCACATTTATCTCACTAGTCTTCCCAGTGTCAATGATTGCTGCAAACTTTGTGTCCTTCAAACTGCTCTTTTAGTTCTGTTTTCAGAGCCTGTTCTTTTCAGTAGTTCTCACTCTCCTTTTTAAATTGTTGCCTCAAATCTTGTCTTGTTCAGAGCTTAATGCTCTGCAGCTCTGTTACACTTCAATCTATTGAAGTCAAGAGAAGCTAAAAGAACTCAACACCTTCTGACTGCAAGGCCCAGATGGTCAGCAAAATGGGATGCATTAAATAAGAAGAGAACCATGTTTGGAAATATGGTAACAATGGTAACACTACAAATGTCCTCACAAATATGTTTAAAGTTTTAGCAGTTTTCTTTTGCTGTTGTGAAATAGCTAAATCACAAAGGTATTTTGGGTTGAATGTTAAACCTGGATGATTATTAGAGAAAAACAAAGAAATCTACTTATAAAGCTCTACATACACATGCAAAGCAAAATATCATTTGAAATATCTGGGAAGTGTTTACAATCGATTTTTCAGAAGTTAATATTAATTTTTTTCTGTTCCTTTTCCATGGCCATATTCTCCTCTGTCTGGTGCATTTGAATTAGTAAGAGACTGAAGCAGGACTTGTTTATCAAGCTTATCCTGCTTCTGGCTTATGCTTAAACTCTAGAGTGTTTTAATCGCCTCCTATTCCTCACTGAGTGGAACATGTGAATCATCCAAATCATAAATAAACCAGATCAAGAGAAATTACATGAAAAGTATTTGTTGATTAAAAGTATATTGTCTAGTAAGTTTAAAGCACATAGAGTATTGCAAACACTGTCTTCCCAAATTCTTAAAATCCATCTTGTTTAACAATAAAATCAAGCTGCTAAAGCAACTGCCATCTTTACTCAATTCAACTACATTCATGTACATGTTTCTTCTTCATCAGGAACAAACAATTAGTAACAAATGAAAGAGATCATTACATCAAGTGCCCTTTTAGATCACCCCAATTAAAACTTTAGTTTAGCTGTATTTTAATTCTAAGATACCAAATTCTAATTTTCTGCTCTGATTGCTCTTGTTGACTTATCTTTGAAAGATGTACTCTCAGTGCAAAGCCTAGAGATTATTTAGCAAGATGCCAATGTTGGCATCACTTAATGTGTTGATTGGTTGTATTATCAGTAGCAGTTTAAAATAAATTACTATTAAACTATTATTGTCCTTGGCTGAGAAAACACAATATTTTGGTGTTCTTTAAATATGAAACAATCATTATGAATAAACATGGAGAATAACACTGGAGTGTAACACTGATGTGTGTAATTTTATATTAAGATTTGCTGCAAAGTACGAAGCTGCTAAAAGATTATTACATTTTCTATTGAGTTTCTGCACCACACTTCCTCCCCCAGTCTTTCCTTTTTTTATACTTGCTAACATAGCTAATGGAAATACATTACCTATTGCTGCTGATTATGTCTGAAAAATATTAGCTTTTTGGAGCCAAGATCCACTAGGGACTACTTATAAGCTACACAAAATTAAGTTTCATTTTTAGAAGTTAAATCAGTGCACATCAGTAGGCATCCAATCTGAAAAAAAATCTGCACTAGAGCCAAAATGATGCATATCAAAAGTGCTGTTGTTGCCAATGACAGCACTAATGCAAAAATACTGGAAACATTCAATATCTCCCCCTATTCAGTGCAGAAGGGGCTGAGAAAAACAACAACAACAAAAAAGTACATCTAAAAAATCATCAGTGCCCCCTGGAACAGGAATAGCAATTTCAGGGTTGCATGAAATTCTATTAATTCTCCCAGTGGATCAGCTGTAGAAGATTATACAAAATACAGTATGTCCAACTTGTATATGCTATGGCTAATCCTCTAACCTGATATTAAATCAATATGCTGCCAATGACAATGGGAAATGCAGTTCAACACAGGACATTAACAAAAAGAAAATATTTCTCTTTAGGGAAGGTCAGATGTTACGGAGGCTGGATAATGATAATTGCAGTGAACATGCTCAGTTTCCAGATTTGTTTTTAATACAGCACGGCTCTATCTGGAGCCTGGCTTTAAGCATGGCAGGACACTCTTCTCAGTGTCTCTCTTAATTTTTATTTCAATTTAATATCAAAAATGGACATTTTATTCCCTGCAGTTTTATAGATCATTCTGATTTGTTTACTTTACTGTACTTGTTTTAGTATTTTTCACTGACAAATACTTTAGAACTGTTCCAAACACAAGGCTAAGTTGATTTATGAGTTACTTCCCATTCTCTGATCTGAGAACGCCATCATATAAAGGCAGCCTCATGGTCCTAGAGAAACTAAACATACATCAAATCTCAACTCAGTCTTAGAACCTCAGAGTGAGAATTACTCGTCACTATTTTTAAATTATGCAAATAATGTGTTGCCTACTTTGAAAGGGGTAGAGGGGAAGGTGTATAGAAGTTCCTTCTCTTTCTTGCTGCATCTATAAGTGTGTGTTCCCCCTAACAGAATTTAGTTGGCTATACGTTTATATGTGACATCAAAATGACCTTGCTAATTAGTTTGACAGTCTTTCTAGAGGATATCCTGTTTCCAACAGTTGCCCACATTGAGTGAAAAAGGGAAACTTGAAGATCAGGGCATGCACATTAGGAAGTTTTCGTAATCAAAACTCCTGGCTTCCAGAGGGTTGCAGCTCACGGACTTCTTTCTGCAGTATTAGCTATTCATGGTGAAAACACTTTCAAATATCATTGCTTCTCTTTTAGTCAGGAAAATATATGTAATTTGTATGCTGTCATCATTAAAAGTATCTAGTGAAAGGCTCTAGGAAAAAAAAATATATACATACAAGTCTAGTTAACTTCACACGTTAATTTTTGAATATCTACTATTTATAACTGACCAGTGACTAAGTACTGTGAGCAAGACAACACAGTTAGAATACCTCTAGAGATGACTCCTGAAAGACATTTTTTTTAATATTTCAGATTGCATACTTTATCACAGATAATGGCATATTACACAATATAAATTATATTTTCTATTCATACTTTCTGTGAAAAAATAATTCTCTTGAATTTTAGCAGAAGACAGATAAAATAAAACAAAGTAAAACTGGGATTTTTTTTTTACTTTATCCACCATTTGTAATGTATCTCCCTTAGTATTTAGATATAGATAGTAATAGTGCAGGAGGCTTACAGCAATAAAGCTAGTAGTTTTCTTTGTTTCCAGAGGGGGGTTTAGTTTGTAACCATGCATTGCTTTTATTAATATCAATGAAAAACTTGCAAACTATTTTAGGTATCTCTTTAAAAATATTTAGCAATAATAATGTGTCAATACAATACAATCTTGACAGAAAAATACAGCTATAATGCTGCAACTATATCATCCCTTAGCTATTAATGGAAATTCAGCTCAGGGACAGTAGAGATTCAGACTCTAAAAGCTTGAAAGAACATTACTATTACCCAACAATATTGTAGCATCATGAAAGGCCGTGGCTCTAACATACTTTGGCATAATCAGGCCATGACTCAAAAAGGTAAACTTATGTGAGGGGTATAGAGACATCTTTAGCCTTCTCCCTAGCACATACACAGCATTTTGCTGTGACTCACTTTCCCCCACCTATCATCCTCCCTGCAACTGCACTTAGACTTCCAGCATTTAATCCAGGAAAAATCTACAAACACACTTTGTGAAAAAAACCAGACATATCACTTGATTTAAGTTCTCTGGGAAAAGTTATTTTCTTTTCCTTTTAGATGTGCAGACATAAATCCAAAGAAGAAAATATATTGCCAATCTTGTTTCCTTTTTTTAATGTGTGTATTTGCCTAATTATATTTTTAGAGCTTATTATTTGCATTTTGGCAGTCCCCAGCAAGAACGATGCTGTTATTCTGGGTATTGTACACTGTTATTATCTCCTCTCTAAGTGTACAAATAATTAAACATTGTATTTTGCCTAAAGAAGCATCTATGAAGAAGTAAGAAAACCCCATATATATGGTATACAGAAAGACATAGTGGTGACAGCAGAAGCAAATAGAGTTGATTAATGTTTGCCTTAAATTACGAATTCATGATCAGGGGCCACCCACTTAACTTTAATATGGATAGAAGAATGAGACTCACTTGTGCTCAGAGGTCAATTCTCAAAAATTACTCAGACTTCTAAAACAGAATTACTTGTTGCCTAACAAGTTCACCTGAACTCATCAGCATCTCCAGCACGTAAAGCACATTTGTTTTCAAATAACAAAATGTTTGGAAATTTTGTTCACATACCCAAAAAGCACTGTTCCAATGACAAAATTTAGGATCCTTTTTACTCTGTCAGATGTCAAAATCAGAGCTCCTAGTGCCCATAAGACACCCTAACCCTATTCTATTTTAAACCAGGGCAGTCTCTACAAGCTTTTTGGAGCCCCCAAAGTCTCTATTATTCAAATCCTCCAGATCCTGCACATCACACAACTGAATATATAGAAGCACATCATGGCAGAGACATCCACCATCAAGTCCATGCACATTGGTGTAGCCAGAAGCTCCTTGCCTGTATCTTTCTGTCAGGATCACATCCCTAAAATGTAGGCTACCTCCAGCGCAACGTGTGGTATGTTGTGGATGCTCCCCAGGCCCATGACCTAACAAAAAATGAGGACTTGCATTTCACAAGCAGATATATATCCTTTCAGTGAAAGGACACATGGCTATTTTCAGCATGAATGACCCGGGGGAAAAAAGAGAAGTGTTTACCAAATCCACTCATGAAGCTGTTGGCAGTCTGTTTGAGGAAGTTAGACCTGCGCCACTGCTGCAACAAGAGAACAGTGAGGGATCACACTGCTCCACCTCCCCATAAAAACCACATCTCTGCTGAAAGGGATGCAAAACACATCAGGTCCAAAGGACAGCAAGGAGCCATTTGCTCAGTGAAAAGAGTCCTTCTAATTCAAGTAATAAATGCATCATGGGTTTCAGATACTGCTTATGCATTTCCTAGCAAAGTCACAAATTACAGTACGATCAGGGACCATGGTACAGAATTGCCTCTTTCCACAGATGCCATCAACAAATTTGAACTTGTAATCAAATACCTAAAACACCGTTCTGGAAGTGTCAACACCACAGTATCTAACTCATTTGTGGGCATGGGGTAGCCCCCTCTCATTGAAATAGCAGTGAAATAGCAATATGAAAACCATTTTAAATGGTATAGATTAATGAAACTGTCGCTTCTGTCCATATGATATTGTAATATATTTTACTGCTGTTAAAGCCAACATTTCCTACACAGACTGGAAAATCAACCAATTTTAGTTATTTTTTACTTTATGAAGTGGATTTCTTATGTTGTCCTGATAAAAATTAAACCTGGAGCGGGGGGGAGGGAAATGCCTTTCATGTACTGTTATGAGAGGATTCCTAGAAATCTGTCAAAACCATGTATTGTGATGTGGGGACACACTGAAAAAAATCCAGAAGGACTTATGTCCCACCACTTTACACTAATAGATGATTTGTCATGATATGGAATCTCAAGGTTAAGGCACAGGCCGTTAAAAAGCATTATAAGAAAAGGCATAAAGAAGTTTCTGGTTTGTTTATAATGTTGCCTTTTATTTTATCTTTGCAGTCCAGGCAAGATTAGAGTATTAAAAAAACCCCTAACGACTGAATTTCACATTTTCTGTAAAACAAAACTGAACGCATTCTTGGCAAATTAATCCTGGTCATTCATCCCGAAGTAGTGCAGCACTCTCATATTCAATCATGAGATTAGCTAACCTGTTGATGCTAAATGCTTTGCTCATTAGGTTGTTGTCTAGAGACATTGAGTGCAGACATTTGTCAAAAAAATTACTAAGAACTTTTCTGTACATGTGTGCACAGCAAAAAATTTACTAACTGTATTTCTGTCTTAAGAAAAAAAATACGATCTTTACAGATTGCAACAAATATGTTACAAGAATGCTGCTACCAAATTATCTTGATTCATGGTTTAAATATTTAAGATGCTAAGTCTCAGAATTGCAAAAACTGATCATAAATATGCTTTTTCAGACCAGGTACAGATAGCAATATTTACTTCTTAAATAGCAGTACTTTTCCATTATTAGACCTCAAAACACAACTAATGAATGGCTCATATACTTTTCATAAAACAATTCTGAAGTGCCATAAACTTTAATGAGATTGCTTCAGACAGTAAAGTGTGCAGGATTTGGCCCTGTTCTGCCATATCCTGTGCTGGATAGAATACAATTGATTTTATGTGTTTGCAGGAATGAGCAGGAAATATACGATGACAAATTAGAAGTTGGTAGATGCCCAGACAAGGCTTCTCTGGAATATGCAATATGGCTTTATTATTTCTGGCACTATCACTTTGCTTCTGCATGCAATATACAACCATATTGTTGCAAAATTTGCATACAGGGAACCCAAGATAACTGAATTTGTGGACAAAAAAAATATTTCTTAATTCTAATATGAAACACTAACAATTTGGCTTCGAGCTATATGTAGTGTATACTATAAATAATATTTGAATATGGCTTTACTGTGCACACAACAGACATTGTGACTACCAAATAGGAAATCTGTATAAAATTAGGAAATACCCTTTGAAGTCTATTCTTTGAAGACAGTACTTTAAGTGAAATGAGCTTATTTATAAAATAAGTGCTTTTTTTAAGTGCTTTTATTGGAGACACATTTCAAATAGCTTTAAATATCATTTCCACTATGCCACTCTAGCAATTTGAAATAACTATTTATTAAAGAACTCTTTCTCTGTTTATGAGTAAATGAGATAAAGTTAAACAGTAAGATACATTTCATTAGCCTGTAATAAAAAGAGCATTGAAGACAAATGTTGTTAAACACACCAATGTAATTTACACTGAATTTTCTGCTGTGGTTTAATATACAATCTGTATTTTTATGTACTGTATCTGACAGCTTCTAAATTCATTTGTTTGCTGTGGTTCCTTTAAAACCTAAATTACAAGAAAGTTTCAGTAAATTAGTTGATCCAAATAATCTTATGAACTGATTAAGCTAGAATGGTTTTATCAATTTAGACAAAACTGGCTCCTCTCCATCCCTTTAAGCTGATCTACAAAAAGGCCTACCTGGATGTTAGTCAGAAGGGTCTCTATGGAGGACAATCCATCAGGGAATAGAAAAGGAGATGGAAAACCCGGAGGTAGTGGTTGCCCATGCCCAGTTAGAGAAAGTTTGTCAAGGCTGTCTCTTGCGGTTGGTGTGGAGAGCGGGGTCTCATCTGTATGTGATTGAAACAAAAATATAGAACAAGTTACGCTTGTCTGTTTTTATTAGACCTCAGTAATGGCTTCCCTAGTGGTTTCCAGAACATTTATTGCAAATTGGTTCCTGCTATCAGGAGAAAATGCTTTCTGCTGAATTTTCTTTAATGAAAAAGCTGTGGAGATACAACAAGATAACATTAATGAGTAACTTTATAAGCCTTTTAAATGCAGTCTCTAATGAGACTGAGTTTACAGTGCCATAGAATCTTTTTAAAACAAATATTATCTCACATATACTTGTGATAATATATTCAGGCTGACTTTATGGGCACCTTCCCAATTATCTCATTTTAGTTTGTGTTCTATTTGGATTGACAATAGAATATTTTCTAGCATGACATATATTTTGTATATGAGAAGTATTTGAATATGAGGCTTCCAATACAATTAACCCTTCCTGCTCTTAATGGTTTCACTTACGGCTCAGAAAATTTTGCAACACCAAGAAAAGATCTTTAATACATTTTTCATCAACAAAATACACCTGGTTGCCACAAATAAAACATGCTCTGAACGTGTTTTAATGCACATGAAATTAACCACATGGTAATAATCACTGGCCTAATTTTTTTAGGCATGGAATTCTTCTAACAGTAAGTGCTGAACTCCTTGGTGGAATCTTTTTAACAATCAGATCTGATCACTTCTGACATCACAACGGGAAAAAACGTGCACAGCTTGAAGACTTCTAAGATTAAAGTTTCACAGATAATCTGTGAACAGATTAGGAAGTGGAAAAAAAAAATAAACCCCCCACAATTAACAGAAACTTCAATAACCTCATTCGTGATCTTTTTTTTTTCCCTTTATTTTTTTTTTAACTTTCTGGAATATTTTTAGGCTACGGTTGATATGATATAGAAATTTAGGTCAATTTCTTTGCACCAGATGTTAATCTGAATTCTTCAAAAGGAAAACTATCTATACATATATATATATATATATAGATACATATATCTATACATACTCTTCTTACCAGGGGTTCAGTCATTAACTGACACATCTTGATGTATCTCAGTACAATACAAGGACATCAGAATGTACCCCACGTGTCATGCAGATTCTGCACAGCTGCAAGACTACAAAGGAGTTTGTCTGATTCCCTTTTTTTCCAGTTTAGCTTTGACTCTTGTAAGTTATATATCTTTTGGGCTAGTCAAATTTTTATTTATTTATTTATTTATTTATTTATCGTTTCGATAATGGTTGTACTTCTCTATTTATTTTATCGGGTACATTAAATTGTACCTGAAAGTTGATCCTTGTTGTCTAAAAAGAGCTCTCTCTTGGACTGAATGAAATATTTTCCTAAGTGCACATGGTCTAGGACCATGAAAATTGACATCTGCAGTAACAAAAAATTTAAAGTGTTGATGACCTCAGGATGGGACATCCTTAACTCAAAGTCCCAGTTCATTCCAACAGTCCCCATCACCATTCCTACAGAAGGAAGCAACCTCTATTAACCACACTCAGGTGCAGATCTGTTGTCCCATCTCCTCACCAGCTCTGTCATGCTGGCCAGTATTTACAGTGCTAAAGTAATAGCTTTTCCTATTATGTCCTTCCACAGAACTACCCAAACAGGCCTTTGGACATCTGCTGCTGGGCTGGTACCCCTCAGGTCTTTTATAGCCAGTGGAAAGAAGCAGATGTCACTTAAAGGCACTCATCCATCTGAACTCTCACAGGCATCTACTACAGGAAGAGGCAAATCTTCCTCTAGAAGTGCCTGTTGACTGTAAGAGAAACCTAAGATGACCACCTCAGATGGAAAGTTCTGCTTTTGGGGAGATCCTGTACTGGGTGCTGTTCTTCCTACTCCCCTATGGCTGAGGCTGAGGACAGACTACACAAGGAGTAAGACCCTGTTCCTTGTGCGCTGTTTGTGACAATTTATGACACAATTACTGCTTTCTCATAAAGTCATCATTCAAAAGCTTTCTGAGTTAAGGTTACTGAAAGGAATTAATGTTGACCAAGGAAAGCTTCAGCCCATTCAGAGTCATAAAGGATTTTTTCAGCTATATTTAAGTTTTCCAGTCATGTTATAAAGTGCTGAGAAAAAAAAAAAATGGCTCTAGATTTCTGAACCATTTCCTACCTACCTTACTGAGATTCAAAGCAGGCTCTGAAAAATGTACTATGTGGATGTATCCTCTGTCCTCATGCTACCCCACAGCAGCATGGATAGCTCTGTAGTCCTTTTGTAGTAACACACTAAAATTTGGCCCTAATTATGAAGATTTTCTTTCCAGCTTTTAAAACATTATAGAAATATTGACCACTTCACTAGAAAAAATAAATTATATATTCCTGGTATTGAAAACCATATCATAATTCAACTTCTTCACTCCTATTCTAGTGTGAAAAATCATTAGCAAATGTTTTTCCCAAACTGCTGCCAGAATTGTTACGCTTTCATTAATCAAAAGAAACAAGCCAAAACTTAAACACAGCTAGTCAGACAATATATTTATAAACAGTACATAATATTATTGCATAGCTGAAAACTTTTCTCCTCTACTGAAAAAATGGCTTCCCCAAATGATTTTACCCAAAATTAAATAATGACAATAACAATAACAACAACAACAACAATAATAATAATAATAAAAATAAAGATTTAAAAGCTTCTTTCACACTACATCCTTAAGTTCTCTGGGGTAGAGATTTCCTTGTGTCAGTGGTTGCAGTGAAGGTACTTCTCTTGCATGATAGAGCAGGAAGAGTTGAATCACTAGTATGCATGATGAAGTTGATTCATTTAAGTGAGAAAGGAAACTGAAAAGACATCATTTTCCTCTAGGTTTGCCAGGAAAATGGATCAATGACCTCCTACTTTCTAAGACTACTTGGAATCTTACTGATATTTTAGGTCTCAAATTGTCAAAATATTTTAAGATATACTAGATAAAACTGACCCACTTAAAATTCCGTAAGCCTTAATTAACTCAAAAACTGCTCTTCCATGCAATTGCTGAGATACAGAAAGCTCCTAACACAGATCTTGTAACAGAATTTAAGCAAGGGATCAATTTTTTTTTACTGTATTACTACTTTACAATTTATTTAATGTCATGCTTGCTGTACTTTGTGCATGCTCAACACGTGAAGTTTGCGAAGATTTTTTAACAATGTGCAGCATGGTTTTGCAATAGGCAAAGAAACACAAAAAAATCAGAATGATACGGAGTCAAAGTAACATCCATCATGTTATAATAAATAACAGAAACAAATTTACACTGAGGGGTAGGACTAGAGAGATGAACTTACTCTGAACTTATTTTAATGAAATATCAGCTCAGAAAAAAAAAAGGCAGACTAATGTGACTTTGTTTTCTTGATGTCCCATGTGAAATAAACTTTGAGTGTGAGTATGTTTGAAACAGTGCAAATGTACATATTATACACAGGAAGCATGGATATTTGTGGATGTGCGATAAGCGATGATTGAGGGAATCTTAAAAAAATGCATTTTTAAGAAAAACCACATTGTAAACACAGCCAATTAAAACATAACCACATATCTTAGTAGCAAAATAATATGACCTCTTGCCTTTAAAACATTTAAAAATACTTAATTCCTGCACAAGTCCTATTTTCTCTAAATGATGAGATATCTTTTGTTTCCAAATAATCATTAGTCTAAAATCTTTTGAACTGCTGTAAAGAAACCACTAATTTTCCTCTTACGCTACTAGCAGAGCTATGCTGCAAAATGATGAGCCCTTGCTGGGAAACACAGATTTGGCATTTTCAGTCGAAACACATCAAAGGAAGTGTTAGAGGAGAAGTCAGGGCAAAAGGGGAAATAGGGTCAATCTACAACTCCACTGTTGGAGTGGGGAGCAAAACAATGAAAAGAAAGAGTGGGGGGGGAAAAAAGAACAAGGCAGAACAAAGAAGTGCCCGGGCCTGCCTAGGTTTTTGCTGGGAACTGAGATGTTATAAATTAACAAATAAATAAGGATAGGACAAGCTGTTACCCAAGCCTCTACAGTGTCTGGGCAAAGACGAATATGTGTCTTGACATATGAACTAAATCACCATAATAGGCAAGTCTGAATGTAACACGTAACTTTAAAATATTTGTAAGTATTACAACCACTCCATCCATTGTTCCTCAATTTCCAAAATTCACCTGGTTTTGTTCAAACCAGATTTTATCTGTAAACAGCAGCTGGTTTGGGCCAAATACAACAAGCATATTTCACTGTATTTGGTTTGTTGCCATTCTATTTTATTATTTCACCAGATAACATAGAAACAGACATCCTGGAGACTGTGACAGCTATTTAAACAATAATAGATGAATAGAGGTAGCCATCCTCTAGTCTTTGTTCCTAAAAGCAAGTAGGGTAGGTTCAGACCAGTCACCAATCAAACTGGAAAATGTTGATACTGCCAGGATTTGAAAGCAAGCAATAATAGCTGGGTGAAAAAAAAAATGCTATACACATTACTGCCATTCTGTAATCATGTCATGCTTTTTTTACAATGCATCTTGAAGCTTTTCTGTTCTCTGCAAAATATTCCACATATATTTGTTCCTAACACAGGCTCCCTCATCATTTGAATGATGAAAGAGGATTCTGCTTCCACTTTTTATTACCATAAATTTGGTGCATACATTTTTTTCTGCATTGTAGAAACAATCTATTCCATGTGGCTTAATATTATTTTGGTTTATGTTGTCAAACACTCTTTAGTACAAAGCTTTATATTTCACCTTCTCACTGTTAAGAGGTTTTAAGTGTGAGAAGCTTTTCTGTTTTAATTGATCCATAATTCTTGATTTATATTAACACAAAAGAACAAGGGGTCCCATATTCTCAATCAAAATGTTCAATAATTTCAGGCAGATAAAAACAAAGAAACAAACAAATAAAATCCTCTTGACCAATTTCATACAGTTTGGCTGCTTTATAGATCTGGTCATTCAAGAGTAACCCTGCATGTAACTGGGGGCATTGCAAGATGACTGTGAAGGATGTTGCCAACTATAAAAGAAATGTACTGAAACTCTTATAAAACTCTTACTAAAATATGCAAGTATATTAGAAGAGTTATATGTATATATATTTTATAGGAGTTATACATATCTATAACTCCTTTTAATTTTTTTTTTTTTTATTTATAATTTATTTACTTCTTTTTATACAAACAACAGTCCTCCAGGATGCTTAAATACTCTGAAATTAAAACATTTGCAACTGTGGCAGCTGGAAATCAGGAAGGAATATCCAATATTCAAACAGACTGACTGACTGATTAATGTTTCTGTAACACTTTGGAGAGGCTGGTGCTCTCACAGTTAATAATACTGTTGCAAATGCTATCCACTAAGTTCTGCTTCTTGGATTGTTACGTTTGCCCAAGGACTTTGGGGATAGCAACTCTCTAATAATGAAATATTACTAAAAAATTAAAAACCTACATGGAAAGGGTCACAGCTACTAAGTTTCTTGGATGTGTACTTTAAAATGGCTTTGCACCTGATGGAGTCTCATATATTTGTGCAAGTATGTCTTACAGAATTCATTCATCTATGTATCATTGTGGACCATTTTCCCAAGTGGCATGGCTTCCAAATATGCACACCTTCACTTGATGTAAAGAACTACACAAGAATAAAACGGCATAGGAACTTAGTTTTATGTTTACTTTGGAGGTAGGTTTAGATTCAGGACTTCCTAACCAAAACAGTAAAACTTGTATTTCCTGACAATTCTCTGAGATTTTAAACACTGAAAACTTAATGTACTAACTTGATGCTTTTCCTTTTTGGAAAAAAAAATCAATTAATAAATTTCCAGTGATTCTTTAATCCTTTTAAAGAACATGCAGTCTCTATAGATCATTCTTCACTACTGTACAGGATCATTGATCATACTGCAGTTGGAGTTGCCTCCACAATGGCAAATTAGAGACAGATGGAGAATCACTTCTTGAACAAAACTTTTGGGATTACTCTTTCTCCGAGGTTCAGTGGTACCCCTTCTATGATGATACCTTGTAAGCCAACTTATGTATAAGCACAGAGGTGGGGAGGAAGGAACATATTGCTGGATAGAATAGACATGGAGGGTTGGAAACAGAGAGAGCTTGACAAAAGACAGGGAGAAACCAAGAAGTGAGGAAATAGAAAGCTGAGAATATAGGGAAGGACACTCAAGGTGGCCAAATATTTTGGAAAGGAATAATAGGAGTGGGATTATGAGGGGAAGGAGGGGAGGAGAAACACTGCTCAGGAGCAAGAAATTTATACTGACTCAACAAGAAATAAACAAAACAGGTAAATTGTTGTTTTTTTACATACAACAGATTTTTCACAAGTAATTCTTGCAGTATTTCAAGAATGTTAGTTGAATGCAAGTGAAATTTACAGCTGTCAAAGCAAATATATTATTATAAATAAATTCTGTAAAGATTGAATATTTTAGTTTGTTAAGGAATTATGGGTATAGTATCACTAAAAATGAATGGAAAGAGCTGGCAATATATATTCAAAAAGCAAAAATGTAATTAGTGGTGATGTTCCAGCTGTGAGGATTTCTTCAGGCTTTTTGGACTAGATCAAGTTGAGTTTATTCTTCATTTTACATGTCCCTAGGAGGGCCTCAGAGTCAATCAGCACAACTTATCTAATTTTCTCTTTCAATAAAAGGATTATTTTAATAACCTTTATCTTATTTTGCAGCCTATTACTGATTAGGGCTGGGTCAAGCAGTATTGGCTTATTTATTTATTCTAAGGATTTCACAATATTTCAGAATAAAGTATCATTCCTATTTTTAAACAAACATATTTTACCATACAATGGAATGTTAAAATGCCAGTGGTATTTCTGTTCTGTGTACTTTGGCATCATAATACATAACATGCAAAACAAAATTACATGGTTTCTCTGTCCTCATAATAAAAAGTATCCTGTTTACTCACATATTTTTTCACACAATTTTTTAAAGGGCATTGAACAATCATGAAAAAAGGAATGGGGTAGTCAGAGATGATTCTGTATATATCTTATAATTATAAATCACATATATCTTCAACACCTGACAGTAACATTTATTAGCTCTGAAGAAATTAAGAATTTAATTCTAAATTCCTAAAGATGAAATGATTGTTTGAAGATGAAATGCTTGTTAAAAAGGTATTCTAAATATTTTTATTGCATTTTTAAGAATCTATAGTATAAAAAGAAGGCACTTTATAATTTCATAACCTGCAGTTTTTAATTGTAAGAACTATGCCCATTATTTCTTTTTTTAAAGATCCTTATATGCTACTGGCAGGAATCAGATGCAGAGTAAGGCCATCTGTGCTTTGGATGCTGAGAAAAATATAAATGTATTTTACTGGTTCATGTCAAACATCCCAATTAGTACTCTGCTAACTCCACTCCATCAACCAGGCAATACTGAGTGCTAAAAAGAATGTTTCTTGGCTTTGTAGCAATTCTATGAGAACTGCTTGTATGCATATATGTATGCAGAGGGTTCTGCAAATGTGTTTTCCTGTAGGTTCACAAGAGTCATTCTCATTTTTTCCAAAGTCGTGTTGAGGGGCATCCATGATCATCTATGCAGTGAAGGGATATTCATTCAGGAAATCAAACCCCAACATTCACAAAACGAGCTAGCTAATCTCCTTTATTGTGTTGGCTCAGAAGCTGGCTCCCAGATCATATATCCTGCTTTCCTAAATATATGCTGAATCAAATGATCAAGCCAAGTATTTTCAGTCTAAGCTAAATTCCTGATTAACATCGAACTTCAAATTAGGGACTGGACTTTAGGGCTGCATAATGAACGTATTGTAGACTAAACCTCACATTTTCAAAATTATGGACATAAATATGCACATCTCAACTGATAAAAGCAATACACAAAGCAATGCATCCACAGTATGCATACTTATTTTTGTGCTGCCCATTCCTCCTTATAACTGCCTCCATATGGCTACTGCAAAATGCAGAGAAAAAACATTACAGACAATATAACAATTGCATTTTGCTAAATTTTATTGGATCATTTCAAGGGCCACATGATTTATATTAATAATCCTCTGGACATGTTTCATGAAACTTGAAAAGCATCTATTATTTGAGGATTTAAGGTGATTTAAAAATAAGGAATATCAACAATAAGCATTTTTTTCATTGCCATCTAAAATAACAGCACTCCTCTTTTGTAAGCATAACAGTAGTAAGAAGGGAGTTTTTGATAAGAGCACAGCTGGTAACTTGTAATTCTCTGAAGATGAAGGGTTTATGTTAATACCTGGAACTTCATTGTATTCACACTATATTTTCCTTGGTCTGTGTTCAGTTAATAATTCATTCTCTTCAGGAAAAAAACCAAAAAGTCGGTGTTTTCAAGAAGTCCATATCTAGCCATGTTTCAATTATGGGGGCCTGAGTATTAATGCTCCTGCTACCTTGTCACATGGCACATGTTCTTGTCTGCTGACAGCCTGAATCAGATGTCCAAAAAGAGAATGAATATATGGTAATGTGTCTGAGCAACACTCGTCAGCTGTCATTCATTCAGCAACTCATAACCTGTTCCATACCCTCATTCCCAGAGTGCTGGCAAGCAGATGAGGTTGACCAGGCATGCTTGGCATCTGGTGTGAAGTGGCAACACAGAAGTCAGCAGTACTGCATTTCGCAAATAAATATGTCAGAGAAGTTCAACAGAGAAGGCAAAAGAGGTTTAAACACTTCTCATGTATGGCAAGTTATACTGCTCATTTGCCCCAGAAGAAAAATATTTATCTGGTCAGAACATGTAAAACTGGATCTATTGATTAATGTAAGTGCTTTGTTTAGCTGAATATTCATACAGAATACTGTCATGCTTCTTTCTATGAAAATGAGAAAATTTCATATTTTAGATAAATACATAGAATGTCCAGGGACACTGCTTTTCACAGAAACCCAGTATTTAAAAACATGCATACTCATATTCTCTTCATTTCTCGGCAAGATTCTGCTAAATGCCCACGATTTCAATAACACCTTTAACAAAAGGTATACTAGCCATTTCTTCTAATATTTCAACACGTAACACATGGACCAGCTAATAAGATGATCAGCCTAAAACGCACAGCAAGACAGAAACATATTAAGGAAAGCTGTTCCTGAGCTTTTGTCTTGCCAAAAATCCTGTCCTGGATGTATTAGTGCTAAAGTTGCCAGTAAAATAAAATAATGAGGAACCAAATCAGATGGACTCAACTGACACAGCTGTATGGGGCTACTGGGCAACATGTTCAGGAATTCATGAACATACAATGAAAATCTTCAAATGCTTTGGAAATGCAGGGGAAGGAGCCATGCTTTGAAAACAAAGTACCGAAGTCAGTCAGACTTCTGAGAGGTGAAGGGAACAGGTATTCTATCATCAGTAGTTCAGTACAGTGTTCAGTCTTTGCTTGAGCACCCAAATGGCAACAACACACTTTTTACAGAAATATGTGATCTAGTAACTCCAGGTCTTAACTCTCTTCACACCTAATACACCAAGCATCCTGTTTTGACAAACTCACACCAGGGAAGGGTACAAAAGGAGTGAGCTGTTTTAATATCATAAAGCAATATAACACAGAGGCTTCCTTATTTTTGTGGCTGAAACACTGACATTTGCATAAGAGAGTATATTTAACTCACTTTTTCCAAATTATTCCACAATGTTGTTTTTTTTTTAGCAGGTATAATAAACACCCTTAATGCTTCTATCTGTGGAATGGTTCCAGTACTCAGATGCAAATGTTGTAGACCATAATCGATGTACACAGTTTGGATTATATGGTTATGATATCCTAATAGAAATTTGGCTGTCTGCCTATAGGAGTTCAATATGAGCTTCATAGTTTCTAGCATCAGAAACAGTCCTTTACATTATTATAGCCACATTTCTCAATCCATTGCCTATACATTATATCCTAATATCTGATTTTCACAGAAATCCATAATAATAAACAAACCTCTAAACCCCTGAGTGCTCAGAACAAAATTCAGAATGAAAAGGCAAGCATTTTTACATCTGATATGATTTATCTTGCAATTCATTTATCAAACATCTGCAACAAGCTGCCAGAATGTGTCCATTAGTGAGATTTCGATGGCATTCACTAGCCTGATGCTCACTGATAGAATAATGTAGAAGTTTTACCGCTAATGTTTTCTGCTCCATTTTAGGCATCCACTTTAAAGTGAGATTTGGCCTGCATGTGTTTTCATGTCTTGGAATATGTAATTTATGCTAATAGATGAGAATACATATTAGAGAACACCAAAAAAATATCCTTTATGTATTTATGCATTATGAGTCACATTCAGCACTGATTTAAGAAGATAAAAAAATAGTTTGGAGTCATCATGAAACATGGATCAGTTTGGTTTACATTAAATACAGAAAATTAAAGTATCCTACACAGCAAACATGCCATACATTTGCCAGTAAATTTAAATCTTGTTTTGGATCCAGTTTAAAACCTTCATGCATATTAAATATTTTGTTCAGTCCTTTATCTGAATCATACTATAATATCAAGGAAATATGCACTGTATCTCCACTATAGGGACAGATCTTCTTACTAATTTGGTTTCCTATCAAAATTTCTGTAAATATTTCAATGTTTATGCCAATAACGTAATTGAAAAGTACTTTAATCCTGAAGCAATTATAAATGTTATGTAACAGAAACAAAAGGCAAATCCCAAAGAGTGGTTCAAAGGTTCTCTAAGACTTTACAACAATTTATGCGTGTGGTAACTGTAAATAAGCAAAACAGAAATCAAAAGATCTTTAGCATTATTGTACTGCTAAAACAATTACAGCCTAAAAAAACTGAAACAGTCTGCAAAAGCTTTTTTAATCTCAACCTGATGATATCATTATATATTTAAGGATAATACTTTTATTCTGCCTTCCAATAACAGGTTGGCTTTTAGCCTGTCTAGTAAAAACAGCAAGAGCCGCATCAGGAAATGACCGCCCTGCATGGCTTTGTGAACTCCTGCATCCAGAAGATTGAGATGGCAACTTCAGTGGTTTTTGTTCACATTTTGAAAAGTCAGTGCTACTGATGAAGGCTGGTTGTATACCAGATTCTAGTACAATTACAAAATATTTAGCACACTGAATTCAAAAGGTAAAATCCAAATCCTTTATTTTCACTATCACTTGTCTTCTCTTTGTCCTAGCTGTTCCACAGCTCAGCTTATTCTAGTGCTTCCCTGCTTCCTGCACTTCTTCCTTACATCTCAAGCACTTTCCTTAGAATAAAACAGATCTTGACTTCTTTTCTCTTTATTTATTCTCACATATAAAACTCTTAAAAATACATCTTTTATTTATGCTCTTTTTTAGTGTATTTTGATAATATCATAGCTGAAGCAGTCTTGATCTGACTTTTGCTTTTTTTGGAAAAAAATCCCAACCCAACCAAACCAAACCACCCAATTAACCAACAAAAACTAAAGAAACTATAGATATGTTTGCATGGGAACACGTAGGAAGGTTCAACATTACGTCCAGTGGTTTGAAAGATAGTAATTTCTCTATCCTGCTTTACTATGCCCTTTCATCTATAAAAGAAGACACCACTATGTAACACCGCACTTCATAGAGGGACTAAAGTTGAATCAAGGATCTTATCCTATGCTTAATTTCAATTCCTTAAAAGATTAAGAGTACAGAAAACATTTCTAAGTCCAGGACTTGCCTCACAACTCTTGCACAGTGTGCTAAATTTGTTTATCAGGTTAAGAACAGGAGGGAAAAAGACCCCAAGGGGGAATGCATTCAGAAAAACTGCTTTAACCCTATCACTATTTTTGGATGTTCTGTCTTTGTACAGCATTAAGGGTGGCATTGTATAGTCCCATTATACAACAGATGTTAAATGCAAAGTAAAAAAGTCAGTTGTAAATGATTGATGGTCCTCTTTACTATTTCAAAATAAGCCCTGATTATTTATATAGTTTTGGTCACTGCTTGAAAGCATTATATAAACCTAAACAATTGATCCATTTTTAAATGGCTTTTGTGTGTAATGTATTATGTATGTTTTTACATTCTTCTGTGTAAAAGGCCCTGGCGTACAAGAAATGTTTAGAGTTTTGAGTGCTCCACCCAGTCCATATGGTAGGTTTGCTCTGTGCGTGAAACCTACCTTTTTCCACCAGGTCCATATGGCAGGCTTAAGCTAGCCAGGGCCTTCTATCCTCCACAGGGGCCATATGGCAAAGAGAGCTCTGTGAACACTCATTGACCTTCTATTAATATTTTACATTTCTCTAGCACACACAGATATATATGAACTGATCGGATTGAGCAGAAAAGAGTTGGCTTCTGAAACTTCTTTAGCCACGCAACCAATACACCTATGACAGTAGGGTAATACGTGGAATCTGGTTTTTTCAGTTTGATTAAAAACCTGAGAAGCTGAATGTAAAATTTATCAAATTATTTGATAAACTCATCTAATATTTTTAAATATTTTGAGAGATTATTGTTCAATTATGTTAACAAATTGGTACACATTAATAGTGACATTTCACTACTAGTTTTTAATATTACCTTGCCAGAATGGAACCAAATTCATTGAACCACCCACTAAAAAAGGATGCATGCTATAGATAGTGGAAGTATTTGTTTGAAGATTCAGCTCTGTGCTGCCCTACTAATAACATGTTTTGAACAGGCTACTGCTCTCTTATTGCATATAAACGAACTGGCAATAAACCAGAGAAAGAATAACTCTATCGACAGTAAACCACATGTAGAGAGATAACAATCTACAAGACGTAAATAAGTTATTATTTCTTGCTGGCACAACATCTCTACCCTTAGTACTGGAGTAAAAGGAAGAGAGTATGGTCTGAGAGCCATAGTATCTTCTACTGCCTGTACATCTCCTAAAACTGTAAAATCAGATGTCAGAACATGGGTAAAACAGTTGCATTGGGTTGGATGACAATGAACATGGATTTAAAATCAAATGAAAGAAAAAAGGCAACTTTAAATCGTAATCTGTACTTTCAAAGCAATTATGCTAAAATTGATACATTGCTATAATGTTTACAACTTAATCCAAAGCTTTGCTGTAATTCTGAAGTAATTTAGGAACTCTCAGCATCTTATTTTTAAAGGAAAGATGGAAGCAATTTGTAACATACTTATGAAAGTTTTATTGTACCCACAATCTGATTTAAGAAATGGAACAATGTTCTCCGGTAGTAGAAATTTTACAAACAAATTTTACTTACTTGAAACTCAGAACATTAGGAAATATAAAAATGATAATATATTGTTTTTAGTCACAGGATTTATAGTGCTTTCATCTGGTTTCCTCTTGTTTCAGTTCATGTAAATAACCTCTAGGTTGTCACATGAATATTCAAATATCGCAAAGAACTATCAGTGTTGAAAATAAATATCATAAAGAATTCAGAACAAGTATGCATGTACATGCTCTCATAGTTTATTTTTGTATATAGAATTTATGTTTTGCTGTGCAAACAATCAATAAAACATGGAAGAGTTTTCCACAAGGAATTTATCTTCTCATTTCAAAGGAGCCAAATAACAAGAAGCATTTTAAGAAACTAGAACTATTTTATTAAAGATTAAAAAAGGCTAACTACTAAGTTCATGCCTCTTCCTCCTATCTTCCTGCTTTCAATCATTGCTAAATACAGCTAAATAAATGGGAAAAAAAGAAAAAAGGATTAATTAATTTCAGGGGTTAAGAAATATGACCCCAAACACTTTTAACTAACTTTCACTGTAGGAAAGGCATAGTATATAGCTTCAGTATTCATTTATCCCTTTTGTTTCAGTAACTCTTTTTTTTTTTAATAGACTGTCCATATATTGTCTTTTTCATGTTCCATTGCTGCTTCCAATTTATACTGCATGGGTACAAACTCCTAATTCTGAAGGATCTGCCTATCTGCATAATTGTTCACAGAAGTAGATATGCAGAGCTCACTTTGTGGTCAGTAGGGTTTAGGGAGTGCCTAAAAGAGATGAAGAATAGAATTCCACCTTCTGGATTATCCAGTCTGCCATGGAAGCAGAACTCTACAAACAAGGACCTAAATTCTGAACACAACAAAGAAGAGAAGGGTATCTATCAGATGCAGCTCTTAGTACCTATACTTTAGCAGCAAGATTCCCCATTTTGAGGCTTCCAGGTGCACCGTCTTCATTCCATGAATCGTGCAAAGAACTAAGAGGACTATTTTAGAGGCCTATGTTTCAACAGTATAGATCTCCCTATATAATTTGGAACATAATAGAAAGGAAAATACATTTTTAGATAGAGAGAACAATCAAATGTTTATTTGTTTAACTGAATTTAGAGAAGGAGAATCTTGTCACAATTAAAATTACTATACTCTTAAGATCCTTGTCATGTTAGTATAGTTCACAGTTTCAAAGACATTCTTATAAAAGTATAAATTGTAATCTTATGCTTTGTACTTTCTTACTGAATCAGCAGCTTTCTCTTTCGGGACTACATGTTAAATTAATTTATCATCTCAATTAAATTCTTTATACATACATATAAAGAAAGAAAAGCTGTGAACCTGAATTCATAAATATAATTCAATGGGATTTGGTTAAAGTTTAGATGTATAGATTTGTATTTGAAATCCTCTGAAGGTTACAGGGTGAAACCTTCCAACAATATCTCCAAGTCTTCAGGGACCAAATCCCATTACGTGGAGTTCAGTGAAGAGGGTAAACACTACCATAAAGAAATACAAATTGCACATATTTCCCATTTAGCCAGTGTCACAAAAGTTCACCATTTAGAATTCTAACCAGTTAGGACTTATTCTTGGAGGTCAAGTACCTTGTGAACCTTGTCATCTCACTGATGACATCATATCCCATCCATCAATTCTTTCAGGAGCACACTTGCCATCTGCTCAGCACGCTATAATAACTTATTAGACATATTCACAGGGTAACAATCTGTACAATGACACTGTTATCTTAATGCTGGCACATAGAGAGATAGTAGCCATCGTTCCCCTGTCACAGCACCATTACTCTACCTCCTAACTCTAAAGAAAAGTTACTTTTATATTTTAACTTATTATTAAATCACTCAGAAAACAATGAATTCTCATAGATACATGTTTAAGGCTTTGTGGAGTATTTTTTTACTGGACACTGATAAACCAAGGCTATGGCACAAAGTACCAAGTTCACTTTGATATAACTACTTTATACCTTGAAAGTTTCTGCAGTCATGTTCATTCTTTAGAGTGCAAAATAAATAAAAACACCTGCTATACAATCATGTACATACAAGCAGCACTGAAATCCAACTTAGTCTTTGAAAACAAATTGACTTTCTAGATTTAATATTACTTTTTATCTACCTGTCTTAAACATCTATTCTCTCTAACAGCAGTTTCTAGGTAGAAATAAAATATGCAGCCAAAGTGCTAAAAAAGCCTTAGCACTTTTTGAAATCTAAAAGCAATGTGAAATTTCATAGATGTCTTTATATATATTTCTGCAGCTTTTGTAAAGCATGTTAATACCAAGCATGCTTAGCACAGCTGTTGTCACGGCACTTCTAACTTAATAGAAGTCCACTATAAATCTCCCTTGACCTCAAAAATATTTTCAGAAAAAGGGCAATATTTATTTTGCATTACACAGAATTCATCCTCTGTTCCTTGCTTTGGCTCGTCATTTATTCCAGCTTACACTGTGATCAACATTGTACTAAAATAAAGTCAAGTACAACAGCCGCTCTCTGCCCATCAAAACTCACAGACGTCTGCCAAGCACTTGTAACAGCTGGTGTTACATTAATTAGTTTAAACTATTTATTTCATCCATCTCCAGAGCAGATTGAGCAAAAACATTAGAGATTATTCCAGCATCTGTAAGTGCCCTGCAAACATTAACCAACCAAAGTTAAAATATTAGTCATTAAATTACAGTATATGTAAGAATCTATACATTTATTGTAAATTTAAAAAATCTGCAGTTCAGCATCGCTCTAGGAAGTTTTCTTTCATTGCCTTTTTAAAAATCTGAGTTTAAACTTTTATAAGACTTTGTGCCCATAAAGTTTCTTTCAAAAAAAAATTATTACTAGAAAGCTATTATAATTCCTGGCAGCATGGACCATTAAGCAATATATGACAGGGACTGGGTGACTCAGTGGATTAGTCAGAGGTTTTATGTCCACTGTTGGAATCCGGCCCTAAATACGGTGATCAAAACAGTGTTATCAAACGGTTGTAAAAATCTCAATTAAAATCACTCCTATAGCATCTACTAAGTTTTTAGTGGACAACATAATAGATCTTCCACTATTGACAGAGTTCTCACAACTATCTTTTTTCTTTTAATAGGCTGAGAATGGATGCTGGCAAAAGAATGTTGATTATAAGAGGTCCTAATGCCACATTCCCTACTGCAATGGCTCAGAAACAGGAGCCAACACAAGGATGGCAGGAGTAGGCTCACAGCCACTGTCTGTGGGCTCACCTCCATCAAAAATAAAAAGCTTCCAACCTTGTTCAATGAAATACTTAATGTGAGAATACTTATTTTTAATGCTTAGGGCTCAAAAAGGAAATCAAAGCCCTGTGCAAATGCTTAAGAGGTAACGCCTTCCTCAAAGAATTCATCTGTAAATAAGCACAGAGGGAAGCAGAGGCACACAGTTGTGAAGTGCTTTGCCCAAAGTCACACAACAGGTTATTGGCAAAGCCTGAAAAACAATCTAAATCTCCTGACTCTCACCTCGTTCAGGTATATTGCTTCATGAGTTTTCCCAAACAACATCAAAATCCAGTAGCTCACTTGCAGAATAAAAAAGCAGGTTCACACATATATGAAGTTTATTAGAATAAGACTCTTATACATTAATGTCCTCAAGACTGATGAGATTATTTCTTTTTTTCTCAGAATTATAACATGAAAATGTATATTGCAATAATATTTTTAAAAATACAGTTACTGAAATTAGCATTTGATTTAATTAAATGCAGCTAAAAATAATATTATATTTTAACGGTTTGGAAAGCTGTATCTACCCTCAAAATATTTGCATTTGCAAACAAAATGAATTAACAGATTCAGTTTCACTATCTGAACCGTAAAGTGAAAAAAGTATTCTGACATTTATGTTAAGAAACAACACAGATCCTGATCCTGTGATATTCCAATTCTTTAAAGCTCTGACTGGCTTGCTATGGCTTCCCATGGCCATGTAGAAATGATTGTAAGTGGTGGAAACTGAAGTAAAAGCTATAATCTATATTCAATTTTCAGTCCTATCTTTTCTCCATGAAACAAGATTTTTTTTTTCTCTTTGCTTCTTTCATTACAGCTCTTTTTCTCTCTGTGCATGTATGTGAATATATGTATGGTATGTATGTGTGCATGTACCTATGCATATATTCGAGATGCTGACTGTGATTTTTACCACTCACTGCATAGTGGCTCCTCTTAGTCCCCCAGCCAAAAAGGCAGGGGCATAGTTAATGCCAAACTTGCTCCAGACCATGCAAATGAAAGTGCCAAAGCATATATAAGAATGGCCTCCTCAAACAATACTAATAGCTCCTTTTCATGGCCACTCTTTATTGGCCTCGACAGACAGCAAGAGACAGACACTATTTTCTATTCTTAGGTTCTTAGAATTTATAACATGCTACATCTGCCACATATCTGTTGGGTTACATGGGTTCTGCTATTCAATTATCCATTTTTATTTTTATTTTTAGTACAAGGACCATTGTTGAAATAACTTGTTGGACACCCTGTTCTTAAAAGGCAAAACTCTCAACAGTCACAAAACTGCTGATCAGATGAGGCAGTGTTCTGACTTAAATCCTCTCTTATATATAAAAAAAATATATTCCCCCAGTTCTTCTCACTTCTAAAAAATAACCTAAAAAGGTACACTGACTCTCACCATGGACTGAGGACCACCTGATTGTTTAACAAATGCCCTACAAATGATTCATTTTAAAAGCCTGTTTTAACTGGGGTTCTTAACTTATGCTGACCACCAGGTTCTGTTTTCATTTACACCACAACTGAGGCGTAAACCAAGGCAGCAGGAGCCCTCACAGAGACCTCAACTCCCCCTTCAAGTTGAAGGAGTACATTTCATTATAAACTCTCTATGTATAATAGATTTCTTGCATTCTCATTTTTTAGTTAGTATTGCATGCTCAATTTTTATTTTCTAAATACAACTCCAATACAACTCCATTCAACAGAAAAATGCTAACATGCTCGCAGTTCAATATTCTGTTTTACCTCTTGCAGCAATCAGTTTGAATGTATAAAAGCTACTGGCCAATTAGGAATTTTTTTTCTTCCTCTATTTCTTTTTCATTGTAAAATTCCTCTTTATGCAATAGCAAAGTTAATTGCTAAACTTTGTTACAGAACCCTTTGTTCTTGCTGAAGTCACTTTGCTTGTCTCTCCTACTGTAAGGACACCAAATCCTAAAAGCTGGCAAGAATGCATATGTTTATTTCACCATTGCTCTGCAATTACTGAATGCCACTTAATTATAGCAACAGATGCTCGAGTGTAGGAACCAGAAAAATCAAACGCCTCATTTCCAGGTTATTTTTTTCCATTGCTTCTGCCAACAGCAGATGTGTGAGCCCCTTGTGCTCTGGCGTAAATACTTATCAAATCCTAACAGGTCACCTATGTCACAAACAACATTTCAGATGCAACTGTTTCACCTGATAATAGGCTCTGAAAATAAAACTGTGAGCTGTAAATACAATGTATTCGGAATGAAATGCCATAATGTGAAATTGCTTTTTCTCCAGCTACAACAGAAGTCCTTGACAGTTTTTGGCAGTGATAAATCACCCTCCCATTAATTGTCTCCTCTCTCATTGTGAGGTGAGCTGCTAAAAGGGGCAGTCAACAAAAATGACTTAAAGGACAAATTTTGGCAAAAAGACAATGAAGAAATCTGTCATTGCTAAGCCTCCAGTAAACTGTCATGAAACAATCAAAATATATGTAGCTGAAGTGTTTATGTCTTTGTTAGAAAGGTTATAGGATGACAAGTTTATAGTTAAAACAGGAAGCTTAGAGGGACTGAACTTGCAGGCCCTTGAGTCACCATTTCTCCACGTATTCTTTAAAATGGTACGTAAATCCTATTAGGGCTTCAGTTTACACAGTGTTTGATAGTCTTAACGACCCTATATTCTGACTTTTCTACCCCCTCACCCCAGACAACAGAAGGTCCCTGTGAAGGCGTGGCTCTAGCTATAGTAATTCTTGCCCCCAGTCTGAAGATTCTACCTTTCATTATTTAAGCCCGAGAAAAAGACACTTAGCATTGCACAGACGCTGACCTTTCCTTGTAACCCCTCCAGCTCCTGGTGTATTAATCTGAGCAAGACCCTCTTCACTGAGTGGTTTCCATAGACCGAGAAGCAGCTTTTGCTTCCCGCAGACGAGGCGACAGGGCCAGCACCCACGCGTGGACCCACGGCCGAGGCGTGTGAAGCGACGTCTGCTACCTTCTCCTCAGACGTGACACTCCCCATGACTCACGGCACCTAGCCTGGCTCCGAGCTGCAAATAACTCTTCCCCACTGCAACTCTTCTACAGACAGAACTAACCAGAAGCTCTTGCCTCAGGATTCTGCTCTGCAGGAGAAAGACTTCACAATTTGGCAATAATTTAACTTGGATTTTTTTTTAGGGCCACTAATATGTAAAATGTAGGGAGATGGCTACCAGTCCTTCCTGCCCTCTGACTGCCTCCACCTCCAGGGCATTCAAACAGCAGATGGTATGTTTAAAGACCACAGGTCTATCCCTTCATGTGGGAGAGGTAGGGGATGCTTGTCAGATCCACACCTCCAGAAAGGGCAACATTTCTCCTTTTAGAAACAACATGGTGCTGTCACTTTATAATTAAGGTTGTTGTTTTTTTATTATTTCATTTGATGAGACTGGGAAGAGAAAGTATACTAAGAACTAAAAAAAATTTTAAAAAAAAGGAAGAAGAAATTTCTGTTTACCTGTCAGCAGATGGTTGGAAATTTACCATAAGCAAGGTTAGAAAATGATTTGTTACTAATACGCCTGTCAAGGGCAATGTCTGGAGTTTGGTTTTATATTTATGTTTGTAAGAAAATTACAATATAAATATAAATGAGTTGCATCAGGTATTTAAACTAGACTGGACAGGGCACTAGAAAATATATGTCGGGAACATTTCCCGCACCAGCAGGAAGATGAACTAGGTGACCTAGCATGTCTTTTCCACCACAGACTCCTACCATTTCTGTATTAACCGAGGATGATTGATACCAAATATCCCTTTATACCCTTTTCATTTTGCTGCATATTTGTATGCTTTCTGGGGGAGTTGATATTTTAGAACAGCTATGGGGAAGTACTGAAGGGGATTCTTCATCCCCATGGCTGAGAACTGAGGAAGGTCAGACAATAGCTTGTGTAGCCATAGCAGCTTTGTTGTCATGGCATGAGAATCCTTCACCAGTTCTTCTACTTTTACAAAAGAGCAGTCATCTAACATTGTGAGGTGTTTAATGTAAAGCCTGCTTTTTTGACATGGTTATCACAAGCTATTTTCTGTCCAGACATTTACACAGACCTTGTGTTATCCATGATTTATCCCCAACCCGTGTTCCTCAATTGTGCTTAAACACAGTTATAGTTGTAGTAAATCATATGTTGAAAGACACAACTGGAAGGAAGGAACCATACAGTTATCACTAGCACTGGAACATTAAACAATAATACTCCACTGAGCACCAGCACCATCAACAAGTTTCTATCAGCCTGGTCCTGCAGTCCTAACACAAGTATTTCCTCTTTCCCCTCATCTCCATCTTCCATTTGGAACTCTCTCAACAATCACTTAGGGACCACATTATAGGGTCTCTGCAATCTGAGAATTATAACCAGCTCAAATTTTAAAAAAACCAAACCAACCAAGTAAAAAAAGCCCAAGTCTCAACGTACGTTTTGAAAGAATACCCTGAATTTTGCCAGGAAATTACACAGCTCATCTTTCAAATTGAAAAAAAAACAAAAAAAACAAACAAACAAACAAAACCCAACCAAAAACAACAACAACAACAACAACAACAACCAAACACAAAAACCACCCCAAAAACAAAACAAAAAAAAAACCCAACAAAACCCCAAAACAAAACAAAAACCCAACCCAAAACCCCCAAACAAAACAAAAACAAAAACAAAAACAAAAACAAAAACAAAAACAAAAACAAAAACAAAAACAAACCACCACAAAACAAACAACAGTGACAAAGACTATAGGAACATTATATTAAAAACTAAGAATAATCCAAAAACAGGTGGAAGACATTTCAGGAAACAAGGACTGTCTTCTAAAAGAAAATGTAGACTACTCTGGAGAAAACTGAGAAATTTCAGAAATTCCTTGGTATGCTCTAATCATGTGTGACTTAAATTTTGATAAATGTACTCTGTGTACATAAAACATCTCTTGAATGACAGAAAAGCAGAAGAAATAAAGTGATTGAAGTTTTTTGTTTTCCTTTTTTTTTTTTTGGTGATGAGCCAGTTTGAGAGCTTACTGTGAGCATATGGAGATAGCATATTTGCAAGTCCATCTCTGGAGGATTGCAAAAGGCCCTTAGCTTGTGAAAAACAGCAATGTTATTTTTTTTAACGTTCCCTATATTTAGAGATTAAATCGCTCACTGCACAAACCCATTTGGAACAGGCGAGAAGGTGAAAAGGATAATCAGTACAGTCACTGGTCCGTGTTTCCTAAACGCTTTTGAAAACATTACTGTGTGCAGGCATAAAATTAGCGGCAGGACCTTAAAAAGGCTGGCATTTAGCATGACTTTTTGGAAAGTGACACCCTCATTTTTTTCTTGTAGGATATCATTAAATTTCAATCGCCCTATGGCAGTGCCTTTCCATTAATAACCAATTCACTGTGTCACTTTGGCTCTCCTTTGAAATAATGAGCCTTTGCTTCGCTTTAATAAATTTAAACATATTCTCAAGGCCAGGGAAGATAGGAAACCGCAGATGGGCTGAGAAAAACACGATTCATAAATCCTTAACTGCCTGAGATCGTTGAGAGCAAAACAAAGTAACACTCGTAAAATATTAAACAATCCCAGCTGTATGAGTGAAGCTTCATTAACAAAAATGGACTATTTACTGCCTTCAACAGAGCCTGTGGGTGGAAAGATTCAGAGAAATCTTCTTTAGAAAAACACTGTCATCCTCATTTTGATTCTTTAAGCAACTGATGGTATGGTAGATACTTATTTTGCATGGCCATATGCAGAAACATTTTAGCAGAGAATTAATGATACTCTGATTGCATTAAATACCACAAATCATGCTTCACCATACAAGCAAGAGTGAAAGAAAACAGAGAAATTTAGCAGATATTTTATCCTTGAAGAATTCACATGCCAATAGAAGTAAAACATGACAAACTTTATTTAAATCATAAGGGACTTCTCTAGCACTCTAAAGTAAACACAGCAATATGAATAACAGCAGAGAAATCAAGCAATGTCATTGCTTCTGCTGGGAAGGTTTGGCAATTTATTCTGTGATGTTATACTACTTCTTGCTTTAACCTTTATTAACATGCAGCTGATTTTGTTTATATACCTATCTGGTACAAAAGTAGAAAAGCCTTCTTTTCAGGCTTTCATGTCTACCATTTATTTAAATTCCAACAGAGTTCTGCTCAGGTAAGGAAGACAGGCTCTGACTTTGGTTTTAAGCACACAAAGCTGGGCATTTAGATTCATGAAGCTGATTTTGTGCTGCCCAAAACACACACACAAAGTCGCACTGAATTAACCGAAGAAGTTATGAAGACAGCTCTTGCCTCTCGGGTTGGGCTCTCACTCCATCAGTTCTTTGCTCTGCCTCCGTGTGTGTCCTGCCACCTCCCCTTCCTCACCAGCTCTGAGGCACTGGGGACCTTCTTTCCAGTAGCATAAGCTATAACTTCTACATGTATTCCCAAGAATAGCAGCCTATAAGGTTCCTAAATCCCCCTTCAAGCTTTGTTGAAACTAAAATTAAAGCTAACAAGGTTTATTTATTAATACAAATTTGGAAGATCAGAAAAACAGCTTTAAGGATAGCACAGAATTTTTGAAGTGTCTACAGCAAGAATAACCTTTCATGGTATCATGGAGGGGTTTTTTTAAGCCAAGAATTGCATACAGGTTTAAAGAAGAATAGAGATCAGTGTCAGTTTACTAAATGCTAAGAACCTGGAAGCTCTATCTCTAAAGACAAGCTGACAATTGAGTGGACAGAATGTCAATACTTCAAACGTTTCAAGGGTAAAAATATTGCTTTTTACAATCTGTGTCATATTTAATGCAAGAAAAGAATTTAGATTTTTGTTTCTTTCGCTGGCTGTCAGCTTTTTTTTTCCTTTTATCCCACTGAAGAGCATAATTGGAGTATTTAACAAAAATACATGGTGCATTTTTTCCCCCAAGGAAAAATAGTTCCAGCCTAAATGCAAATATGAACATAATAATTTTTATATTTTAGTTTATAAATACTTTAAAAAACCCCAGGAAAACAACTTCCAACATTCAGTTTATTTATTTCAAGATGTTTCTCTTATCTGTGAGAACCATTATCCTTTCTTAAGACTCGAGGGGGCATTTTGACCCCTGCAGAGGCATTGCTCTTTCCTGTTTGAAAGCCTAGGAATGCACATAGCCCTCCTAGCTCCCCCACTCCCTTCAGTGGAAATCCTGAGTACTGCTCAGGAGTTATCACCCTATAATCATTAGAGCAGTCATTTCTGTGCTTAGCAGACCTTCACTGGAGCTGATTTGTATAATCAGGGTTAATCTATTCTGATTGCAAACATCCATACCGTAAAGTTTGAATGAATTCACACCGATGCTCACACAGCTCAGGATGCCATCAAGACTTCCACAGAAATACGCTGTGGGATTTTTGTTTGGTTTTAGGGGTGACTTGACACAGCATAAGTAAAGCTGCTTTTCCCTTCCTTTGAATTTGGGAAGAAGTTAACTTGTTCTATCATCTATGAGAAGGAATGGGGTACAAAAAGCAGTGGTAAAGCACTAAAGTGTTAGCAGCAGCGGTGAGCCAGTAGCTCTAACACCGAGGTTACCTGTCTGCATGAAAGCAGCAATTAGGCTTTCTACAATAACAGCCTCAAACAGACTCAGAAAACAAAACTGGTTTTGCCCCAAAGATTTTAATGTAGGTACTAGGAGGCTTTAGGTGACATGTTGTCTAATGCAGTCCAGCAGAGAAAACATTTACTCTTCTCTCTACACACTGGGATTTGCTACTACTAGTTTTTGGCTTCTGCTTTCAGAAAAGAAATTTTAAAATCTAATCCTATTGGTGCAATTAGGAATAGTGTCAACCCCCAAAACTTCACAGTCACTTGCAAATTAAAGAGCAAATGTAAGACAGTCAGAGATTCATTTTTCTTTTATTTAATGAAACAAGTAAAAGTTTCCCTTTAAGCATATATGAAAAAATTAAATCTATAAACATCATTTTATAATGCCTCATTCCCTCTGCAGATTTGTTTTGTTGGGTTTTTTTTTGGGGGGGTTGTTTTTTGTTGTTTTTTTTTTTTTTTTGTCTCCTGATATTATAGAATTACTACAGACTGAATGCTTCCCAATTTACAGCCTTGCAAACTAATATACAGAATGGCAGGTAATGTTTCCACAGATTTTTCCTACTGATGTGCTAGTCATTCAAAGGCCTTTTTCGAAAAGATACTTTGGTGTTGGTCCTATCCATGTAAGATTCCTCTATCAAAATAACTTACTGGGGTATTTCTGATGTAGATACATATCTACTCATTACTAAACTGAACTCACTAACTTAATTCTCAAAACAACCAAAGAGTCAAAGGTTAATGACTTTTGGCCACTATCAGTTTGCAGTAGGTTTGGACTGGCCACCTAGAAGTGAAAAAAAACCCACCAAAAAAAGGTCCTCCATGCTCCATTACCAGTGCTTTGAACCATCCAGTCACATGGATTTTGATGTTTTGAGAGGGTGAAAAGAATGCAGATTGGCATGAGAATACCACATTAATTCAGCAGTTAAATGGTTCTTTGAGAAGATTCACTGACAGAAAAAAGCAAGGCTGTCTTTCTAAGCCCTCATCCTCTTTGGGCCTATACACATTCTCTGTGAAAAGTTGATTCTTTTCCTTCTTCCTTTTTTTTTTTTTTTTTTTTTTTTTTCTTCCAACAGCCTTTTATCATCTAACATGTGAAACAATTGTAATGTGAGGCATGTGAGCAGAGAGCCTTTGCCACTGGGCCCTCATAAATCTTGCCAGTTCCCAGTGAACAACACCAAATATTTGCAGCTGAGGAACATTTGGTCCGGCTTAAATTAACATATCTCAGCAGTCAGAAGTCATTAAGCTTTGCCAGTGATTTGAAACCATTTTTCCATTTCAAAAGCAACACTGGCTGTTACTTATTTTTCTGGATGAAGAAGGTGGTAAGGAACAAAAGCAATGAAATGAAAATGGGAGATACTAATGAAAAAAAAATGATAAAAGGGCTTTGAACTGCCTTTGGTAAATTTGTTATTAAGACTCCTTTTAAATAGCAGAGCACTTATGTATAAGATCAAATAATAATTCAAGATGATACACATTAATTTCAGTGGCAAATTACGTGATTTAAAGGCTGAGAAAATGTATACTTATTTTCTTCCTTAATCCCTTGTGAATATAGGCACTATCATTTTTAAAAGCTGATGAAAGCTTTAAATGAAAAACAATGATCCAACCTTTTTCAATTAAAGGCTGGAAGTGGATTAAGTACTGGAGTAAAGAATGTGCTGTTGCATTTTTCAAAGATCACTTCTGATATGGTCTGTTCAGACGCAGAGGGCTGGAAAAACACCTCAGATCTGAAAATACCATAGTCCAAAAAGTAAAAGCAGACAGAAAAATTATTGGTTTTAATGCAGGTAAAGTGGGAATTTCGATCTTCCAGACTTGTTATTTCTGTATTATTTACATGACACGCAACTTCAGTTGGTAAATAAGTCATCATCTGAAAGATGATTCATGAGAGCCACCCAAGGCCTGACTTGTCAGGAAAAAACCCAAGCACTTCCCTACACTTATGCTTACTAGTCTAAAATTACACAACTCTGTCAGAATTCATGTCAAAAAATGTTTCATTACAAACTCTGAAAGCTGTTTGCCAATTTATAACAAGACAAATATTGCAAGAGATTTTGATATGTACACTGATTTTGATATGTACACTGATTGCAATGCAGTTATGATTTCTGACTTATATGTGAGCAGCTAAACTGAATGTACTTATTCAAATTAATGGTAATTATAATTTTTCAGCCTCCAATTAGTTTTATTGATAAAGTTTTAATAGCCTTGAATGTTTAAAACCCATGTTACTTTGAAAAGATACTGACTTATACTCAAAAGCGTTCAAGTTTATGAAGCACTGTTAAAGACAACCCTTCCATTTGAGAGCTTTCTGAGATTTTCAAACTTTTTAAACTCTCTGCAGCTTTAGTAAAATCAGTTCTGTGTAAAAAAAAAAAGATATTCTATTAACTAAACTTAAAAGACAAAGAGTTTTAAAAAGAAGACATTTACTGCTAACTAGATATGAAAGGTTGCCAGCTATATAACCACCTAATTTTCTAGGTGGCCCTTTCTTTAGGGGATTTAATTTTAAAAATAATAAGTAATGGTAATAAAAAAGTCTTCTACAAAAAGCTTTTGAAAATAGAAATAGCCTGCATTAACATTGCTGTGTAAAAGGAATTCTATGATTACTATATTTGAACAGAGAGCAAACCATAGCATATGGAAACCCAAATATGAGAAATAAGACCAGAGTGTTTGAGTAAATGTATTCCCAGAAATGTGGTTGTATTATTCTTCCCCACAATAAAATGAAGCAAGCATGTCATTTATTCGCTGCTTCTCTTCAAGTCATGTTATAGCTGAAAAACTGCAGAGGAAAATCTTTATCATGCTTTCATCCATAAATTAATGAAAACATTTTCTTACCATTTTAAAGGATCATGGAAGAGTTGAGGCTGGAAGGAACCTCTGAAGACCACCTAGCCCAGCCCAACTCCTGACTGTCCAGCTGGCTTTTAAGTAGCTCCTTGGAGAGTCTCCACTGCCTCGTCTCAACATCCTCACAGTTAAAAAGTCTTCTTGTAAGTTCCAATGTAATTTCCTGTATTTCAGCTCCTGTCCATGTCCTCCTGTCCTTTCACTAGTCTTTTCCTGAACCATTCCACTACCCTCTGTCTATGGTCTAATCCATTTGTCAATAAACCATGTCATCCTGCACTGAAGAAACAGAACAGGTCTGCAAAGCCCCCTCAGATCACAGAAGGTTACCCTGTATGCAGAGGTCTATTTTTGTGGTCACAAGTCATAAAATATTTTTCAAAACCTACAAGCTAATTTCATGGGGAAAACTAAGTGGGACAATACCTTAAAAGATCAGGTTTGAAGGCATAGACCAGCTTGTGGAAGTCTGTTTTGTGCTCTACCCGATTTCTATGTAACCCTGCATATTTAGATTGAACTAAAGTGATACAGATGATGCTTAGACGCTAGTTTGAAAGGTGGAGAGTCTGCAGGAGCACCATATCACATCACATCCTTACATCAAGGTAAGGAAGACAACAATGAAGCACACAGCCAATCCAGAAATCAAGTAATCATGTGCACAGATATTTAGCCAAAAGATGGCTGTTTTCCAAGATGTGCTTTTCCAAGATCTCCAAACCTGTCATCACAAGTTTTTGGTGAGACAGAGCTGTTGTGTGGGTGCTGAGAACCTTCTTGTAAATTTAATCCTAGTTTTCAACAACCATTTACTTCAGAACTCCTTCCTTTTTATCTCCTTTTCCTAGTGAAATAATGATAATAATAAATTGGATAGAAATTAAAGGAAAACCAAGGCTACTCTGTTCTGGATTGAAGAAATGTGTAATCAATGAGAACAGAATCAGTCCCACTGTTCACTAGAGAATATTTCTCAAACAGGACAACCCACAATCTGGTTAGGTATGGGCTACAAACTGGCTGTAGTAGCCAGGAGCTGTGCTGCAAAGGGCTCTCTAATTGCTTAAGGAGATGAGTATTTTTCCTCTCCCATGTGGTACAGTGAGGTCAGTTTTTCCGGATGTTCACTTTCCTTTCACAGCTTACTGAGCAACAATATTCTGGATGCTGCATTTCATATAAAAGCTACGCATGTTTGAGACAGTACATGTAATGTGATTAGATTTGGGTTCTTTAGATTTCTTAAACTCTAAACATGTCTAACCACTGTTATATTAGTGTACAACACAGATCCTCATTCAGCAAGACTCAGACATATTTCTGGAGCTGAAATAAATATCAAGCATGGAAGATACTCCTTGAGCCCTGTAGCTGCAAGAAGTATTTCATGTGATTTATTATAGCATAAGAATATATGTAATGATGAAAATAAGTTGAGAAGTAGAGGATATGACTTCTTTTATCCCTTTGGAGACATCATAGCTATAACTTATGGGAGGACCAGTCTGGAGTGAATTGTGTGACATTGTTATCAGCTGTGGGGTAAATAAAATAATACTCTATTTAATAGACCTGACAACAGCTATTGAATTTACATCATGAGATAAAGGCTACTTCTTTTAAAATGAGCTCACCAAAGCCGAAATTGGGATTAGTTAATAACAAAGATGTTCAAGTTTGAAAGAGTATATATGGAATTCATATGATTTCTAGTTCTCATTTTATATTTAGTGTAGTGTAGAGGGCTTCAAGCATTTTTTTCAGGGAATTACACAATACTGTTGAGTTGTGGGTTTGGGTTTTTTTAAATTCTCCTTCCCAAAAAGAAAATGAGAGGAGAGAGAAACTGAATGACTGCAATAGAAGTTCAGACCTTAAAAAATAGTAGCTAAACTATAGACAAAACCACCAACTGAACATTAACTTTTGCACTATCATTGGAATTAAGCCATTTTAGACAGATGTTCATGGGTACAGATAATGCTTACCGAGTTCAGACTTTTAAAATGCACTAAAATGAATGTTATTCTTAAAGGAATTAAAGCACTGCACAACAGAGTTTCAATTCAAGTAAAGATTACAGTTTAAACATTCCTTATGGAAGTACACAAGCAAATGACCCACTTGAATAGTCCCTTTCATGTCCTTGGATGTCAGTTATTTATAAAAGTTCCTTTGCCACTCAAACAATTTTGTATCAACAGGAAATGAGTTAGACAATCTTTAACAAACACATAAGACGTGCTCTACAGATAGTTGATTGATTAGGGAGAGCAACTCATGGAAGCATAAAAAGAAAATGCTAGAATGTAGGTTTGGGGAAAAAGGTCTTGGAAATCAGGTATGAATATATCTTTTTATCTGTCCTGGCAATATAGTTGCTTCCTATATTTTTAAATTACATTTAATGTCTGTACTCATTATTATATTTATGGATCCTTACTTATATTATTAAATGAGTTTAGTATTAACAGTAATTAACAGTAATACTACTGTTTAGTATTAACAGTAATCAAGGTTTGATTTTGCTGTGCTAAGAAGGGAGTACAGATTTAAAGAAAATTTTAGGAAGTGTAGAGAAAGTCATTCACAAAAATATATTTCCACTTGTGTTAGCTTCAACTGCAGCTGAAATTACAGCATATATCCGAGGTACGTGATAGAATATACTTTATCTTCTATGTACACTATAGTGAGCAGAAGAGTACATGATGGAAGTAGATATTATTAAATAGACCTGCAACTTTTCTTTGAAATTCCATTTTCATTCTGCTTTCAGAAAAAAAAAAAAGCTGGAATCAAACCTAGCATTCCCTGTTCTACAGTTCCACTAATAAGTCATTCGCCTACATTTCTAAGAACTTCATTAGAGTGGCTCCATCTCTTTCACAAGTATGAGCTAGAAACTAAGTGGAAAAGAAAAAAAAAAACCATACCCCGCATAAAGCCAACTAAGAAGCTGTTCATGTGTTATGTAAAAAACATTTACAGAAAGGATTCTTAAAATAATTATTCGTGACTTCAGACTTTTCTTCCAGATAAATTAAACAGATCTTTTAACCATTCCTTCACTACGCTTGACCAAGCTTAGTACAAAATACATCATTTTGTACTATTCACTACTTATGATATTTTAGTATTTTTAAAATTAAGAAAAAAAAATCGGTACAAGTTTATTTTAGCTGAAAATAGAAGTATTATTTTAGTATATCAGAGAAGCTATCTGTGGAAAGACAGTAGACAAACCTCTATTCTATTGAACATTTTCTACTACAAAATTCTGTATTAAGATGGTCAACATATCTTTTTCCCTCTATTTTTCCAGACAGCTCTAATTTAGATATGGAATTTTTTCAAATTTAAATCAACAGCTGAAGAACTTGGTTGAGGATGTATTGAATTGTGTCCAGTGTTAAGTCAGGTAGTCCCTACATCTCATATTTCTAATTAAATTTTCATGTAGCACTTAAAAATACCGTAATATAATATTAACAGTTAATTTAATAATTAAAATATTATTTTTTCAAAGTGACTTCATGGCCAGTGTTTACATTATTTCTCTACCTGTATATTGCAAGTGAAAGAGCTGTTTTGGGTATTTTTTATTGATCTTATATATTTTAATGGCCCCACACACATCTATACACACTCTTACACAAACATACACACTCACACATACAAAAAGGTTGGCCAGGAAATTAGACATCTTATCTGTGAGCTTGCTAAATAAGGACCAATAACCTAGGTCTGCAGTAGGCTGTGTGATAACTGCTCTTACAAAATGAAATTTTGACTTTTTCGCAGCTTAGCTACAAGTAGACACTATCAGTAAAACTGCATTTCTGTGCAATATGATGGGAAGTAAAAGATTTCAACATCTGACAGGAGAAAATGAACAACTGATAAACAATCTTAGAAATGTTCTCTCACTGCAAGGCATGCTTTTGATGATGATTTACATTTTTATTATTGTTGACTTTCAGGATGGGGCTGATGGTTGGCTAAACATACAATAACTGAAAGAACAAACTGCATAAAATGCAAGCCAAATCAAAAGAAAAGCATGACTGGCATCATCTGCTTTAAAAGCTTTTGCTTATTTTTCTCTTCATTTAAGTATTCCGTAAATGTAACAGGAACTCAGCATACTGGGAAAAACAGCAAAAAAAAAAAAAAAAAATCATCATAGTTTTCTGATTCCAACATGGGAAATATTCCAATTCCTCTTCCACTTTTCTCCTCCCACTCAAGAATCAAATTCTAGTTCCTAATCCAAAGCACTATGAAGGAACTCATACTAATAACGCTCCTACAGAGTCAGCACCTGATGTTACACACTAACATTGTAGCCGTGGGGAAAAAAGTGTACAACTTAGGAAAGATGGCCATGCTGAAATATCAATGAATATAAAAAACCCTGCGATGGAAAAAGTGTGTAACTGTAAACACATAGGTTTTTTTTTTGTTTGTTTCTACACTCAAGGATAAGGAAAGAAAAAGGCAAAATTGTTTGTTAATTCAGTTAACGTGTTCAGTTGACTAAATAAATTGGAAGAAACAAAAGCATAAACATTATTTGATTTTGTTTTGCTGTTTTGAAGACAGTTCTTGAACGGTTTGGTGGTTTCTTTACAATCAATTTTTTATTCAAATTAATTAAGATAGTTATCATTTTTAAAGCAGTACTTTAAAAATGCATGCTTTTAATATTTAAAAATAATCAAAATCATTTTAGGTTAACCCAAAGTTAATTTGACTAAATCCTCATTCCCTCTGTAAATTCCAATTAAAATTTTACATAATTGTTTCCTAGCTGTTACTACTTAGTGCACAAATTAAACTGAAAATTTTATTAGCCACCCAGCTTTATCTTTTAAATTGAATCAAGTAAATTTAATAAAATGGTTATAAATGGACGCACCCAAATCTTCATTTGTTAAGATTTTAATTATAAAAACTTAATGTTAAATAATCCAAAAAAAAAAAGGAACAAAAAACCTCCAAACCTCCAAAAGTTGTATCAGAATTTTGTGATGTTATAATTACTCTGGAAATGCATAGGATAAACCCCAAAAGTGTCTTTATTTCTTTAGGTATCTGCAATTAAATCCTGCTCATTATACTTTTGCATTTCATCTATGAATTTCATTCTTAGTCACACCTATTTATACTCATGAAATATATGGGATCAAGTTGTATCTACTTATTTACAATGTTACATCATTTTAAACAGTGCTCAGAAGCACTGACACATAATTTAGCTCCTAGAAGGAAGGACAGTGCTGCGAGAGTCTATTATAAAAACTATTGGGATGACAGTTGAATGTAGGCTTGTACCATAATTCTGTGGGAAGGAGAAAAATGGAGTAGCAAAAGTGGAAAGAAAACAATGAGGCAGTCTCAGTTATACTATGACACTGTAGATTATAGCTTTCCAATAATTTTGAGATGTAGAGATTTTATATGTTAGATAATATTTCTTATTTTTATGTCCATTAGACAAAGTAGAACGCAATTTATTGATCTTTACAAATAAGTTCTAACCCAATTACTGTTTAAAACTAATATTGACTTCAAGCAAAAGAATTATCTCTATTCACTGGTTTTTTTTAGAGTAGGTTATTAATATGTTACCTTGAGTCTTTCACCTCAAAAGTTACAACAGTTAAAAGTAGAACACTGTGTCTAAGAGAACAACAGGAAAGCATTCTGTGCCATATTTCTAATGAAAAAATCAGAACATAAGTTCGGAACTAATTTCTGTTTAGAAACAGGTAACCAAGGAACTCAATTATTCAGTTTCTCTGCCAATGTTCCTTTATTTTTCATACACCCCCTCTCAGCCAATAGCTGAAGCTAAAAATCCAACTGACAATTTGCACAAATGCATCAAGTGCAGCCTGGGGATAAAAGCAGCCTAAGGACTTGCCAAAGATAAAGAATGAAAACATAAATTCCACATCTTAGCTCCAAGGCCAGGCTGGAAAGGGCAGTGAACAATGTGGTCTATGAAAGGTATTCCACAGCCCATGGCAGGGGAGGTGGAACAAGGTATCTTTAAGGTCCCTTATAACCCAAGCCATTCTATAATTCTATGATTCTATTTTTAGTGTAAGTTTGGGTGGCAAAGCTATTGATTGGCTTCAGCAACTGTTTGCTAATGGGTAATAATTGGGTAGAAGAGAATATCTGCAGTGCTAATGTGCAAGTATAATGAGGTAGGACTCTTAAGGTGAAATGAATGAACAAGCCCCAGCTAAATGATTTGTAATAAATCCACTGAAAGTCTGAAAAATGTACAACAGTACATGGTTAGAAAACTTTGATTTGAAAGAAATCAAATTACTTGAAATCAGAAGCTGTATAAAGAAAAGGAGTCTGCAGATTTGCAATATAGGTCTTAAATATTTTTGGTATTAAATGAGAGCAAGCAAAGTCAGGACTGCAAAGTAAAGGTGACAGGATCATAGATACTATTTTGCTGTAAATAAAATGTTCTGTTAATAAAGTCAAGGCTCGATATCCTTTCCTGAAACAAACATTATTCCCTTGTGTTTAGATGTCGTAACGCTAAACAAAAGGGCTGCAATTTGATCTCTGACCATGCTGCGAAGATTTTCTTGTGCCCACATTATTTAGTGCTAGCACTTTCTAGAGCAGATGTGTTGTGGAGGGAGCTAATTGTAGCAGTCAAAACACAGCCAGGCTAAAAGCTAACAATTAAGCAGTCTGGACAATCAAGGATTCAATGCTTAAGCTCACTCCCTAGATCTCTTTTATTTAGCAGAATTTATGGCCTGTTACATTGAGGCTTTGCTATGTAACAAAGGAGAAACGTGCCTTGAAAATGCAGCTAAAAAGTCATTGAAGTTGTATTTTTATGAGTTTGTACAATGGAAAATGGACATGCTTTCACTCCCACGAATCAGACTGCTGCAAACTGAACATATGTAGCTATTTTGTTTGAACTGCAAAAATTGCACACAGATGAAAACCTAAGTTTTCACTCAGAGAAAGTCTGCATTTCAGTACCTCTTTGTTGAACAAAGATTTAAATCCCCTTTTTTATTAATCGCAGATAAAAAGGTGCCAGATGCAGATCCTCATGTCAGAAAAACTAGAATGCAGACACTCTAGACACAGAGGAGAAAACACTGCATAAATCTAAGTTCAGTATTCAGACAGGGCTAAACTTACAATGCAGAACTAAATATTTTCCTAAAAATTCTTAGCATAAAAGGGGTATGTGTGATGCTGGCTTTAACCAGAACTAAGTCTAAGATAACCTCTTGAAACAAGTCTTTGCTATACGTTTGTTGTTGTTGTTGTTTTTTGTTTTGTTTAGTTTTGTTTTTAATTCCTCCATTTCTACAGTACTAAATCTTTGCTCTTGATATAAGTCATTGGTTGCAGGAAGTTTTACTCTTGCTTGTTGAGGAAAAAAAAGTGAGTAACTATACTGGCCAGCTGAATTTCTTATTTCATATATGTGTCCTTAACCTGACCCAAAATGTGATTGGCTGGATTTCTTAGTGCTTACTTCCATTAAGTATCTCCTACTAAGATGATTAAGAATATATACCCTTCTATCAAAAGGCATATACTGTGAGCTCCTGTAGTGCATCCAGAGCTTTCTGTGCTCAAAGATGTCCAATACCCATTAGTTTAGTAGTAATTTTTTGACTGTTGAACTGGCTAGAAATATGCTCAGTTGAAAGAAAGGTGGGAAAAGGATAGTCCATGTTATGCAAAATGACATAAAATACAGCACTCATTTTCTGGGAAGGGAGGGAGGGAGGGAGGGAGGGAGGGAGGAAGGAAGGAAGGAAGGAAGGAAGGAAGGAAGGAGGAAGGAGAAGTTCCAATATAATGTAGTTTTGGCAAAATAAATATCTACTTTTCCTAGGTTATGAAGAGCTGAAACGCTGCTACTACTAGTGATAACTTTAACAATTGTTTGAGGCATTTTAGTTCTATCAGCAGGGCTCCAGTGGTGAGCCTGTTTCTCTGTGTACAACAAATACATTACATTGCCAATCTCCTTTTGTCTCACTGCCAAGGTCACGGTCAAGAAACAGACTGAGTTTTTCCACTTTGTTAATCTAGGGTGTCTGGAGTTTTTCAGGAAATGCAGGAAATTCTAGGTGCCTAGTAAAAAGCAAGTCATTTGTATAACAGTGGGCAACAGTATCAAGTGTTCTGCACCTGTTTTACACTCCAGGACTGTAATTTCTGCAAAGTAAACAGTAGATCTCAGGGTCAGATTACAAATTCTAGCAGGCTGTTTGCTAGATTGCCGCTTTGTTTAACCTTTACACTTTCATTTAGAAAGGAGAAAGTATCATTGTCACACCAAGAGGGCAGTTAAAGAGTTTTAATTAACTGTGGAGGTAATTAGACCTCCCAGTTTAACAATTATCAGACAATTCTTTTCTCCTCTAAGTCCTTTAAAGTTGCTCGGTTCTTTATGAGGAATAAAATCCATTTTACAAATATTCTGCTAAAAAGAAAAATGGATAAAAGACTTTACAGAAAGAAAAGCTGATTCTACTATGAAATTATCTATTTCCTTCTTTTGATTTAATAACAAGTCAAAATCTATCAGCTTCTCATCCACCATTCCCTGCCAAAGTCCAATTCTAATCCAATTGCTCCTTTTATTAACCTACTCTCCCTTCAGTCTCCTGAGCCTCTGCTCAGTTTGGCCCATTGTTTTACTCACACATATGACAAAGGTGAAAAAAAACCCTCCCCCTCTTTCTTTCCAATAAAGTTGGTTGTTTACAACTGTAGTTTAAACAATTTTTTGAAATCTCTGATCCAGATCGCGCTCTCCTCCTGTGGAAGACAAGACCTCTCGTCAAGAGGGACATTGGTTATCTGATTCTCAATTTCATTTTTCAAGATGTAGATATACCTCTGAAAGCAGGTAATAGCAATCTTATTCCCAGAGTCAAGGAAGGAATCCTCAACATTTACTCTCCTGAACACAACACATAACTATGAATTTAGATACATTAATATAAACATGTATGTCCTTTAAAGTAAAATGAGAAGTAATACAGAACTGTGGTCAATGGTTCTTAAGGAAAAAAAAAAGAAATTGAGAGGTTTCTTTTGCTGGCATGAATCATTACAGCTTCATTTGAGTTAAATGTACAACAGGTGTGGGCTGTGGGATTCTCTCTTGCATCATTCTGCCAAAGCCTAGCTCCCATACACCTGTATTCCAACACACAGCCTCTGCTGAGCACGGTTCCTGCCATGCTGACGGTTCATTTGCATGCATATAAAACTATGGTTTATTCTTAATGCCCTCCATGTGAAGCTCACAAATTTTAAGGAAATGATTAAGTAAATTTCTCACTAGTACAGAATTGGATGTGACAGATGAAGACGTGACTTGAACAGGTCACAAATGCACTGACAGAGGGGTGACAGTGACAGATTGGAGAGCTGAACCCCAGGTCTGTACATATCATGTGTGTTTCTTGCCTCAAAAAATTTTGTAACATTGAAATATTACAAAATCACAGATTTTTTCAATAAAAAGATAAGAATTCAGCTTGTTAGTGATAAACAAATTTATCATGCATTACATTTTCATTGGAAGTGGATAGGATTACCAAAAAAAGACAAAATTTAAAGAAAAGCAGGGGGAAGCTGTAAAACATAAAGAGTTGAAAGGGCTGAAAGGATGACAGGATACAGCCGAGAACATCATTTGGCCAGGAGGAATTTTAGTTGAATTATTGTGTGAAGTAAAAATGGAAACACAAGACCAACATCCAAGATCAGATCAGAAGTCTGAGGTACTGCCATAAACCTCTTGAGATTTGTTCTCATCATTTTAACCCCCCAAAACCATAGTGCAGTTATAAGCCTTGTGAATTCCAGTTGCTTATCATTTGTTCTACACATAATAAATCCTTATTTGTAATATGCATCATATAATGGAGTAGTAAATATTTCCAATTAGCTTTAGTGTCACAGTACTCAAAAACTGATGCATTTATGTTAATATAAAAGCATACATGGAACATTTTATCATGCATTAGAGATTTTAATCAGGTAATCTGCACAGCATCTGGAAACCTAAGCAGAGGCAAAGTCTGCTATAACAAAGGCACTGTAACAGTTCACCTTCAGTGAAGAACAATAATGCATTATTAAATTCACTTTCCTGCTCAGTGGTTACACTTAGCTGACCACAGCAAATTTGCTCTCTGCCTGGTCTTCACAAGTTGGCAGAAAAATAGATTCTGTCACATTTAACGGGTTCTGAAAATGACAGGATGCCTCTCTTGGTTTAACTATAAACCATAATCTTTCAGAAGTAAATATAATTACAAATGCCTTTTGTCACGTAGTTCTTAGGAAGGATATTATATGTGGGTTATTAGAGTAGTAGATCTCACTATGTACTTGAATAGCATTAGAAGCCAGAATTGATACTGCACAATAGCAACCTGAAAAAAGAATCAGATTTCTATTTTTCTTTGATCCTAAATGACATCATAATTCCTAGAAAACAAAGGTACAGGAATCAAATTCCTTGAGTATGGTCAAATTGTTATCAAGAGATATTACTCCTTAAACGAACATCAAAGAAAAAACTATGTTCTCTTTTGTCCAAAATACTGTTTTAATCTTATTCTGCATCTAATTAGAAATTTGCTTTATTTTACATACATTTGATTGAAGGAAACTTTAAGAAAATTGCCTTAGACTCAGGATTCAGTGATGAAGAATTATTGATTAGGAATTTAATTAGCAAAAGTCAGCTTAGTTATATACAACAGAACCTGATCCCTTCAGGTTTCCAATGAGTTCTATCAAGGTGCAAGCATGATAACAATCTGCTCCATATGATGATATTAACTTTCAGGTAGAGGTCTTCAAACAACACTGTACACCACTTAAATACTGGTGAAGTGCAATTTAGGTCCCAGATAGGATGTCTTAAAGATTTTTAATTAGGTTTGTGTAGGTAACTGGTTTTGCAATTACAAGATACCTTTTTTTTTCCCTCTAAGTCCTTCAATTCAACAGTTTTCTTAGAAAAAGGTTTAAAGTTGGAAGTTTGAAGACTTACTAAAAGACAAGCTTCGGTTCTGGAATCTCTTTGTGGGTTTTTATTACTTACTTAGATACAAAAAATAAGTTTAAGTAACTCTTCAGAAGGAACTTAGGTTTTACAATGACATTGTACTCAAAACTGACATGCAACTTAACACAGTCATTGTTCACCAAAGTGGAATGGCCACCTGGTGCTAGGTAGTCTATCCTAAATATTATGTGCCTTGAGTGAAAATTCTGTAAATTGAGAAAATACGTAAAATGGCATAAAAGATTTGGATCTTATCTCCACCCTTGCTGTGAACAGCAGCACTACACTTCAGGCAGGAACATAACTGAAGCTTTCCTGGACACTGAATAAGAATTTCTGGGAGTCCTGATCACTCTCTAGCAGAGAGATACTTATGTTCCTCTTTTAAATGATTAAACAGAAGTTCACAGAACCATAGAATGATTTGTGAGGGATCCTTAAAGATCATGTAGTTACAGCCTCCTGCCAAGGGCAGGAACATCTTTCACTAGACCAGTTTGCTCAAAGCCCCATCCAACCTGGTCTTGAATACTTCCAGGAATGAGGCATCCACAACTTCTCTGGACAATCTGTCCCAGTGTCTCACCATCCTCGTAATAAGAAATTTCTTCCTTATGGCCAACTTAAACCTCTTTGAAATCACTGTTCCTGCCATGCAAGGTCTTAGCCCTTGGTAAAAAGTCTCTCTCCGTCCTTCTTTTAATCTCTGTATAAGCATTGAAAGGCCACAACAAAGTCTCCCTGGAGCCATTTCTTCTCCAGGCTGAAAAAGTTTTAGATAAAACCCATTCCCTTATTGTTTTTTCCTTAGCAAGAACAAAGTTATATAAAAAGGAATATGAACCTACTGCTTGCTTATCTGGACACCCTGCAAAGCATGTGGAGACTTAAATTCAAACCGCTATTCATTACCTATTGACACCAAAATATCCAGTACCCCAGGTACTGGACTTCAATCCTTCCAAAACAATGGACTTTCCACCGTGTTACACCTGCAGCTGTGCTCACCTGTCCCATGGCCATTTACACAGCTGTACAAAGAGAGTGAAGGGTTGAGTCTGCCCACACTACTTGCTTCTTAAACTCAGTATCTGCCTTCATTTTGAACTACGCTAACAACTCTCCATGACAGACATGCCCAAGTGCTGGCCTAAAGTAACGTGCAT
>WQNJ02000013.1:10085000-10150000 GCA_016584745.2 Phylloscopus trochilus trochilus
AGGAAGAAGTTTTTTCAACAAATTAAACTTGAATGGTAGGAACAAATTGACACTGCTTCTGCTTGAATTGTGAGAGTCTGATACATGTCAAAGGACATAAATCCAAATCATCTGCACTCAAGGAAAGAAGCATCTCTGAGAACTCATTCTGACCATAGATTACATGGCAGGATAACAGATTCTGAAATACTCCTGCTATTTCTCAAAACAAAAATTTGAAAAAGATTATGTGGAGATAGTGTAACAAAAAAGGCAGTTGATTTAAGTTTGTTTTGTTTTTTAAGAGAAAGAAATATTATTAGTTATATAAAATTGACCATATTATTTACAAGGAAATAATATCTATGTCTGTGCTGCAATTCTCATTTAAGACTTTTTAAAACTGATTTTTGGAGTATTTTAAAAAACTTGGATAAAACCAATTGCACAGCAGGTTATTAGCACTTTCAAAGTAGCACCTTCAATTAGTCTCAAAGTGGAAGACATCCTTAATTTTTTTTTGTAACAATAACCATACGAATAAAGTGGTACAAATAAAGCCTAATAGATAAATTTCTATTAAGTCAGGGCATTCACTTATGTGAGCTTTCAGGAAGAACACAAAAGACTCCATGCTCCCTTGAAACTCACAAAACAATTGTGTGTTTCCTAATGTCTTCAGAATTTAGTTCTAGAGCACCTAGATACATTATGTATCTTTTTATTCTCTTGCAAAAAGCAAAACTAGAAATAACTGCTTTAGAGAAATACAACCATATTTGATCCATGATCACCCTCATGGTGTTATGGGACATACCCCCTTATAGTAGGATGCCATAGCTTCTTTAACTTCATTCCCTGTAAAATATTTTTCCTAGGAGTAAACACTTAGAGAACTAATGATTTAAAAACTGCAATGTGATAGCATGATAAAACGGTTCTCTCTAACATCTTATCAATAACCACCATATCTTTCATTTAAGAATTCATTTTAAAAAAATGAAAATGAACACACAAATTATTTTAAATTAAATTATTTTAATTTAAATATTTTAAATATTTATATGCATGAAGGACACATAACGACCACTGAAAAGAAAGTTGGGGGCAAAAAGAAACAAAAGAATAAAGCACCTTTCAGAACAGTTTTGGGGGACGAGACACCTAAGAACTGTACATGCAGAGCTATTTCAATAGATTGAAAATACATCAGATTTTGTGCACATGTAACTCATATGAGCCTATTCAGAAAATCAGATATGTCCAAGACTCATGTAAATATGTAATAGGCAGTATGCATATGTGCAATTGGGCTGCATTGAGCCTGGTTAGATGGGAATGTTTCAGAAGTGATGTGCACATATCCATCAAGTGAAGACTGCACAGCAAATCTCTCATAAAATGTGCCAAAACTACTACTACCCCAGCAGTACAAAGGCCCCTAGTAGCAAACAAGTCTTCAGAGGTATGTCATTGGAAGATGATTTGATGAAGGTTTACAGAAATAATTTTATCCAATTATTTGCAGTGAAAAAAAAAGTTTTCAGAAGTTCATAGTACCTTTGCACTCCTTCCTGCCTACACATACTATTCATATCTTGCTCAGTAATATGAAAGGCTTCTATGTTTTCTATGTAACAAAAATAGATGTTTTCCAGCTACTTAGCAAAAAGCCACCCATTAAGAAAAAACTTCCAATTCCATTTGTCACCTTTATAATCCATTAACTGTAATAGCTATTAATGTACTTTTAAAATTCCTGAGCCTCTTGGGCTGAGTGAAAAGATACACCAACAACCAAAGTGTAAAAAGGTTATCTTGGTGATACAGGCTTTATCAATTTCTAATTTAGCAGATCTTTATTATATTATCTGTCATAGGTTACAAATTTGACTACTATTTTTAAGGGTTTGAGAAGTCCTATGTGATGTGTGTGAACTCAGTATCTTAAGCATTTAACAACTCACCTATTAAGATTTAATATTTAGGATATGAAATGAGAATATAGACTTAAAAATGTGTTAACTGTAAATGTATTGACATGCAGAAACCCATCAAGGTATACTAATATTCTTGTTACATTAAAATGCAATATTCATCAAAATAAATATAAGTATCTCTCTGTGTGTATGTATCCATACAAAAAGACACAGATATAATATGCTTACACAAACAGCTGGGCAGCAGAACTGCCAATAAAAATTACTCTGTACATCAACTGGTAAGTACTCTCCTTAAAAAAGGGCTTTCTTAGAGAATTAACTAAAACCCTAACAGACCAGAAACAGAATATAACCAAAGGTCTGCATCACTTGTTTGATGACTTTGCTAGAGAATTGCTCAGATTGAAGAGAATTTTGTTGATGCTAAAAATTCCTTTGAATCTTTCATATTTATAGAAACATATTCATATGTGTTTCTGTATTTGTTAAGGTGAATAACCATGTTGTATTTACATCGTGCATACATTTTAAGAGGATTTACTGCTGATAATGCAGAATGAATATTTAACTATACAGGATGGTATACTTTTCATTAGTTTCCTTTTTGATACATGAATGCAAACAGGAAAATCCAAACTCTAACTTCAGAATATTTAAATTATTGTCCATTTTTTACTAAGGATACTTTTAAATTTTATAATTCTCTTTTATAAATATTAGCCAAAGGTCTAAGACAGATCTTGTCTCTAGAGGGGTACATAAAATAAAAAGACAAAACCTGGGACTTTTTAATATGTGGATTTGATAAAGTTATACCTTAATTGCTGCTGTCAAGAAGCAGTTATTGTTGATTATCTGAAAATTACTTGTGGAATTTTCATTAATATAATAGTTTAAAGCTCTTCTGAAATAAGTACTTTAACTTCTTTTGTGAACATAATGAATATATTATGCTTTGCCTTAGAAAACAGCATGCATATTTTCAGCAATAGAGTGTCCTTCCCAGAACACCTCAAATAACATATTCAATCGAAAATGTAAGCATGACATTCAGGCTTCATTTGCTGTTGGTGTCTATCTAAAAAAAATATAAATTGATAGAGACAGAAAATTCTAATCTGATGCCCTAAGGCCAGATCCAATAAAACACTTAGGCATCTAAATTTGGTGTTAAAGCAACCAACTTTTCAGTGGTTGTCCCCCAGAAGGGGATCTTGGGCTGAAGTGAGCTGGGTCTTACATTCCTTTATAGAGTACAGAGTAGGTATTTCCAGACAGGTACCAGTGAGGGGATGCTATGAGCAGCCACTGCCTCCAACATCACCCAAAATATCGTATGCAGCCACTTGGAACTATAAATAGAGAAGCACTGTTGTAGGACTGAGCTATAAATTACACCTTGCAGACCCAATACAACCTGAGTCCAGGTTGTAAGGGTAGAGGGATGATGTTAAAATATACTTCCCTCTTTTACAAAAAACACAGTGATTAAGGATACTGCTCAAGAAACACGTCACAGGTTCAATTCTCTATTTTGCCTAGAGGGAATTAGGCTCCACATCTCCAAAGAGGGTGTATTTGACTTTTAAGCCTTTGGTTATTTTGAACTCTCTTTTTTTTTAAAAACAGTTCAGATCAATGAGCAAAAAGAGGATCAGGATTCAGCAGTCTAGTCTTTATGTTTTCCACTAGTTCCTCTTTGCTATGTTATATCCATGCTTAACAGATAACCTTACTGAAGAGCTGACTGTGTATTCAGCTCCATAAAAAACACCAAAAATCTGCTTCTGACTGGGAGCTTCAGAACATCATATGTAAGATGGGCAGAAAAAATGATAAAATTTACCTCACTAAAAGTGAGGAACTATCTAGTGCAAACACTTTGTGTCACAGAAACTTGAAAAGACTTAAAGTCTCTTAACATAGAAAACTGAATGGATCTTTTCTAATACTACTACGACACTTCACTTAAGTCCTCCTTGTTGAATCTGACCTAATAAACCAAATGTGCATCATCAAATAGTCCATAATTACAGATTACAAAATCAGATACTTGGTTTTGGCTGTCAAGCACTTGAACTAAGATTGTGTACTTGAACTTACCTCATTCTTCCCAGGACCACTTACATTTCTACAGTAAATGCTTTCAGTAAAATTGGAAAAGCTGCTATCTTCTAATAAGCGAAAAACCTTTGGAAATCTAAGGTAATTAATTGACTTCCTGTGATACAATTGATGACATCTTGAGTGATGTATGAACTGTGAGGCAGAAGTGCTCTGCAGTGTGCCCTGCCGTCCTCCATAGCCCAGACTAGGAACCTGCCTGGACCACAAGATAACCTTAGCAAACCCAAGTTTCCTTCTTGGGGAGCTCAGGGAATGAGTGGAACCTCAGATGTGTACATTGGGCCTTGATCCAACATGAAGCTAGGATGCACCAAAGCTGCACACCTGGATTAAACAGCTGTAAGATGTCCCCAAGTTTTACACATGGCCACTGGCAACATAAACTTCCAGTTTTCCTGCAACAAATAATGATCCAGGGCCTGACGTGAACTTTCTGGTTTTAACAGACAGAACCTCATTTGATTGTTGGTGTCATAATAATAACCTGACTACATGGAAGGTAAGGTCACTCCAAATTTCACATAGCAGAACCTGGAAATAGATTTTGATGACAGTTTAAAGGCAAAAAAAAACCCAACCAAAAAACAAAACAAAACAACCCCACCATAAGCAAACAAGCAAATAAAACAAAACACCAAACAAATACAAACAAACAAACAAACCAATAAAACCAAACCCAAACTCCAAGTCACAAAAGAAAAATCCACACAAAACTGCACAAGAGCTTTACTGGTAGCCTAAAAGACTCTAATAAAATAAACCAGTTTTTGTCATTAATACTAGTTATGATCTTTGAACGATTTCTTCAGTTTGCCAAACGAACTGTCTCTAAACCTGGACTGGTAAATTAGCTTCTTTGTACAGTTTCTAAAAGGTAAATGGCATTTTCTCTCTTGTATCCAGCTCATAGATCAGGTGAAACAAATGATTCACCCCTCTGACATTCAAAATTTGGTATGTTGATCAGTTGCCTCTGTTATAACCTTGTTCCCCCTTTAAATTATCTGTTGACTGTAAATAAATTTTCCCTGATCTCAGATCACTTCAGAGATTTTCCCATCTTTTCATTTTTTTAATGGAATAGTAGAGAGGAAGAGAAAATACAGGGCCTTCTTTACTAGTCAGGATTTTTTAAGTTCTCCCAGGTTTGATTAAAGGACATTTTAGTTGCAGCTAGTAGAATTCTGCCAACAAAAGTGGCTTAGAAGAAAACACATTAATTTTTAAATGCTTCATGATACTTATTCAGAATTTTTGATTTATTTTTTCTTTCTTTTTTCTTTAATTTTTTCCTTTTTTCTTTTTCTTTTTCTTTTTCTTTTTCTTTTTCTTTTTCTTTTTCTTTTTCTTTTTCTTTTTTTCTTTTTCTTTTTCTTTCTCTTTCTCTTTCTCTTTCTCTTTCTCTCTTTCCCTTCCTTCCTCCCTTCCTTCCTTCCTCTGATGAAGGTGATGGGGTTTCAACAATGAAAGTGCCACGACCTACATATGTGTGTTTGCATTTTTAAATATGGTCACAGTCTGGCTGATTTCCAGGGGTAAAACAGTTTCAAAATCTTATTGCAAGCTCACAGTGACAAAAGTAGATAATTACTCTCTCCACAAATATCTGTAAGTCAAATCACTTGTTTTAATACAGATTGGATTAGTACTAAAGTTACAAGACTGATATGAGAGGCATGATAAATGTAGTCATGACAGAAAACAATTTTTAATTTAGTAACCCCTATCAATCTAGATAGCCCATGAATATTTACCATTAATTCAGTAGGCTGGAACAGAGTGGAGGAAAAAGAAAAAAAAAAAGAAAGAAAGAAAGAAAGAAAAAAAAAAAAAAAAAAAAAAAAAAGGTTTGACCTGAACAAGGAGGACTGAGGAAAAAAGAGAATTCTCAGCAGTTTTACTGAGAACAGATCTTGAAAAAGCTGGCAAAATACATTTGGGATATCATAATTTTTTTAAAAAAAGAACCTTTAAAAACCTGAATGACATGCAAAAGTAGTTGCAATTTTTAATATGTACTTCTCTTTGCAGAACTTTCAGTCAGATTACAGTTAAACAAGTAACTTCAAAGGCTGAAATAAAATCATTTATGGAAATTCAAAACAAACCTATTTGATCATATCATACTTCACAGCAGGGATACAATTTGCAGAGGCTGAGTGAGGGCATAGTGTAAGCACAAACAGGTTGTGTGTGCAGTGAACCAAACTAAATGGTTTATATAAAAGAAATGTTGTTTCCATTAATTTTTCTGGTAATCTTATTAAAAACACCACCTGTCCAGAATAGAATTGTCCAGGTTTTCATTCTTTTTCAGCGTTCAAACACAAGACAGAGAAGGTATCATCTTATAGCTATTAAAATATGTCACAAAATGTCTTATTCTGAAATCTTCATTGCTACAGCAGTTTCTCAGTTCTGTTTCAATGTCTGGTTATTATACCTTTTACTTTTTCTCTCGTGTTCAAAGAACTGATTTTTCTGATAGGCTTAGAGAATTGTTTTTCAATGCATGCATTGATTTTAAGCCTCTCTTTAAACAAAATGTTTCCAGTCTATAACATGCAAAATGCACATATATTAAGTAAATGAAACATAAAATGCACCTTTCAAAATCCCACTATCATGCCACCAAAATCCCCTGTAAGAGTCCTGAACAGGAACCTGACTTTGAATACCAGCAGAGATGAAATGGTGTCATAATCAGCATAAGTGCGTGTAGACTACTCACCTAGATCAAACACTTTGGTCATATACTCAATTAAATTTAAATCCCATTATATAATGTATACCAGCCTCATTTTATGCAATTCCCTAATTTAATGGCTTGGTATTAGCCTTTTTCCTTTTTGCACACATGGACTAATTTTCACGGTGCTCAGTCCCTCTGGGAAGTAGGTCATTAAAGTCAACTGGACGGAGACAGAAACTTAATACCTGAACAGTGCTGTAGAAGGGTCAGAGTCACAATAATAATGTAAAACAGTTTTTTCACTCATCCTACTTTGCAATATTTATGAAATTTCTCCCTCATGTATATATATTCATTAATCTTGGAGATTAAAAAATAGAACAATAATGAAAATTAACATCCTGTTACAATTTGATCTATGAAACTGAAAAGAAATAAGTCAAGAAAACAAAAAATCCCAATCAAAAATTAAAAATCATAATTATAATAATATTTAGCTACCGAGACAACACTTGTTTTACACTGAAGCAGTAGAATTATAGTATTCATATTACCTTTCTCAATGTGTATTCTTTTTGTCTCATGTCCCACATCATGACCAGCCAGATCACCCTCCTTAGGTCCAGGCAGGACATTAGGTGACAAACCCATCAGCATTTGGTTCATAGATAGCCCATTCTGATGGACAGCTGTTAGACACAAGTGCAGGCAGAAAGAAATCAGTCGTCATATTAACAATACTTTTTTTTAACTTATTTTACATAGTCATCCTCTTAATTATACAAGAATTCTAACAATCACAAAGCCACTTAATTAGTACCATCAGGATCCACATAGAGGAAAAGCTTCTTGCTACTTCTAGTTTAAAACAATCAATTTTAAAAATAAAGTTCAGTAATTTTGGATAAAGTTTGAGATTTGCAAGTATATTCTTGCTTATTTAACAAGAACTGTTGAATTTTTGGCTCATTGTACAAAAAGACTTGGTACCAACATTCCCAATATGTAGTCCCTAATAATTTCCTTAAATGAAGCATTGTGGCGTTTCAGGTGATATACACTCTTTTTCCATATATTCTGTGCAACAGTAGAATTGCTTATTTGCTCATCAGACAGATGGAAAAGCTCTTTCCAAACAGTTTTTTCAGAGACCTTCATGAGTCTCAAACACACCTCAGAGATTCATATTAAGTGGTTTATATTTCTATGCTTTTATCCTGAAAAAACCTGTATTTTCAAGAGGTTTATGTAATTTTGAGGGGTTTTTTTGTTGTTGATTTGTTTTGTTTTGGTTTGGTTTTGGGGTTTTTTTTTGTTTTGTTTTGGTTTGTTTTGGTTTTTTTGCTTTGTTTTGTTTTGTTTGGTTTTGGTTTTGTTTTGTTTTTAATATGGAACCCATATTCTTGTAGTAATTATCTTATTCTGGCTGGAACCACAAAAGATGTACTTAAGAATCAGGTGTGCTGTTAACAAATCACATAGGACAGCAAATAATTATCTTATAAATAAATAAGTTATTGAAGTGATCCACTACTTAAGAAACTTTGTTATGCCCATATGGAAGAAAAAAATGTGCAAAACTCCCACTCCTCTCTGTAAATTATAGAGTAAGCTGAACAGTACAATTTCCTTTTTTTGTTAAAGAAGTGTCATTCCTTAGCAAAAACAATAAACATATCTCAATTTAGATTTTTGTCCTTTGGGTTCTTTTGTTGTTTGTTTTTTTTTTTACGATAATCAATGGATTTTAAGATAATCAAGGTGATCATTAGTTGTAGAAAAATATACTATTTAATCAATTAAGAAAAAAAATTAAAACCACCTTTGAGAGGGCTTTTTTCAGAACTTTACTTGTGAAGTCTGCAGTGGGTTGATTCTGGCTGGACACCACGTACCCACCAAAGCCACTCCGTCCCTCCCCCTCCTCAACTGGACAATGGAAAGAAGATATAATGGAAGGCTTGTGGGTCAAGCCTGGGGAAATAGATAGGTCACAGTATATGGGATGCCAATTTAATCTGCTCTCTGAATTGTCCAAGTGATAAGAAAACAGAATTTTCAGCTTGTCATAGTCAGGCCTCATTTCTTTTCTTTGGTAAGTCATTTTTCATCACACACTAATGAAAGATCTCTCATCTGAAGGTCAATGAAGAGTCAGCCTTCTGAGTCTGCGAGAGCCTGAAAAGAAGCAGCCTAAGGACACATGTTGCATCTAATCAATACGGCCACCTATTTCATACAGCTATTTCATGGCCCTCTATGTGTGTGCCAAACCCTCCAGTTTCACCCACTGACAAATTCCACTGTGGAAAGATGATTTAAATGCACAAAAACCTGCAACCGAGCAGTATTAACAGGAATGGACAAGTGTAATACGAATTTAAGTACATATCCATAAAATAGTATGCATTTAAAACCTTAATTTCCATTGCTGCACTGGAATATCACAGAATTTAGAGTCTTTGCCATGTAATTTACATCCTGTATATGGAACTTTGATAAAAATGGGATCACTCTGGGACATGATGGTTTCATTTCACTCTGTCCCCTGTGAGCTATGAGGTGATAATATTCTTTCTATCATATTTCTCACCATTACAAAATTTTGCATTTAAAAAATTTATAAAGTATGCACATTTTTAATTTATTTAACCCAATTCTTCTCTTTACCAAGCAATTCTACCATGCAAAATATTGCTTATGAAGTCAGATTCAATTTAGAAATCAAAACAGAGTAACCAGATTAAATAAAATTCAATTTCTTTTAAAAATGTTTACACTATATGTTCAGTTCTAAAACTAATCTAGCAAATTGCCTCCCGCCTGCAATTCTGTACTTCACTGCTCATATCTTTATGTTTAATATGACATGATGGTAGTTTATATGACTACCTGTTAATGTAGCATCAGATATTATGATACTGTAAACTGGGGAAGATAATGTTGGGAGATAGTTATTGCAGCTGAATTTCTGAACATGGTACATATGAGATGTATTTAAGGTGAGGGCATTTCGATTAGAAAAACAAGCTACACCTAATCGAATTTGAAGTGGTGAGAAGGAGAAGAATGGGACCTACGGATTCTGTCTGAAGAGCTCTCGGTCCGTGCAGGAGAGCTGGACACGCTGCTGCTTCGATGAGAAGATGGATGGCTGCCAGGTCTTCGGCCCTCTTCAAGGGAAGGAGCAGGAGAAGGGCTGTCTGGAACACGTTCCTAGGCCACATAAAAAGTCATTGCGAAAAAATGGCAGTGTTAAACCAAGCCTCTGCTTCCAAACGTCACTTCCCTCAACTGAATCTCCCTCCTAAATTACAACCTATTCATTCCCCTGTTGAGGTTTCCAGGATTTGCAGAGCATTCTCAAAGGAAACTTGGCAACTTTAAGACACTAGATGTTACATTTCAGCATGCAATGTGAGCACTGCTCATCCTATTAGGCTTTTAACTGCCTTCCGGACTCCTTAAAAATAAGAGGTTTGTCCTGCTTTGGTTTTTTGGGGTTTTGTTTCTTTCTTCTTTTTCTTTGTAGGTTTTTTTGGGGGTTTTTGGGCGGTGGGGGGGGGGGGGGTTGTTTGGGTTTTTGCTGTTGGTTTGGCTGGGTTCTTTCATTATTTTTCATTTTCTTTAGTTGTACCATCATGCATTTGAATTGGAAGTATACATTTTGGCTTACAGATGTAAGCCTTATGGCTTACAGAGGAATTCTGTATTTCTGTAAATAAATAAAGACCAGGTACTGTTGTTTTATCTCATCTTGACTTTTACTCCACATTTTAATTTCAAAGAGGCTTCTGAGCAATGACAGCTTATGAAACTGTTATGGATCATAAAGAAAATACAGGCTCCTTATAGTACCTACACCAGTAACAAGACTGATATAAGTCCAAATGTCTATTTTTACCATGGAACACAAACTTGGAGTGAATCACACTCTTTGGATGAATGTGGCCATATCACTCAAAAATGGGGAAAACCAGCATTCATGTTTTTCCGTCCAGGGGCCTGACAGGGTAGCCAAGAGGAGCTATGATGCACTTCAAGATGTTCCTTGGTTTTGAAAACCAGAATGTAAGGACTGTGATGGTTTGAATTCCATTTCTGTTATGTGAGAATTGTTAGTATGTGGCAAATAGATATATCTGATATTTACCCAGAAGTTTGACAGAAACAATAATCTAAGGGAGATGAGTGCAGAATAGCTCTTTCTAGAAAGAGCTAGAATTTGCTGTCTTTTCCTGCAGTTTCCTTTTTACTGCTAAAAGTTCTCAAGATTCATTGGTAAAATATTTGAGATTGAGGCTGTTTTGGATAGATTGTGATAAAAATAAATAAATCCTATGGGGGAAATCTATTGGAAGGGTTGAAGATGTTAAACTAGCATTTTTTGCTTGTTTTTCTCCTTTTGATAACTGAAAACCTGACTTATAAAAAAGAGCCAATCAACAAACAATAGCACACATGCAACTCACTAAAAGCTTTTGGTAATGAAATGATACAATTAGTATGTGTCTAATAACACAAAAGAAAACTTGCTGTTGCAAATGCTTTTCCTTGAAAAAAAGCAGTGAATTCTTCACACAGCAAATTTCTTTTGGAGCAGTCATTATTTTACTATGCACAGTCACTAGATAAATACTTATTTCTCTGAATGCATTCCTAAGAAATTTTGCAACATCCTCAACTATAGTCATCAATAGATTTGTTTCATGTAAGTTTCATAAAAAAATTATCTGCTGAGCTTGAGATTCTGATTGCAAAGGGATTCAATGGGTATATTGATGAAGTGGGAGGAGATTTTTTAGAGCAATGTTTCAAGACATTTAAGTGGATTCCACTTTAATAGTCTTAGGTTTTTAAGTCAAAAACATTGATGAGGATAGCTTAACTGCATCATAGCTCTAGGCTTATTATGACTTTGATTGTGTTTATATGCCCATGAACTGGGTATTCAAGAGGAGGATTATAATGCAGATGTTTTCAGAATGTAGAAGATTTATTTCTTTAGATTTAGGAGGATTTAAGCCTGCACAGTGTACAGATTTGATATAAATTAGAACATGGTATATTTAATCATTCATTTAAAATATAATTTCACTGTTTGGCATACAATGTATTGTTCTTAGAAGGGTTTCATTAAAATGAAATCCAGTGAGCACATAAGATTTGAATACAGAGCTGCAGAGTAAATTAATTTATTTAAACAGCTTAATTTGTTTATCCTATTTATTTATGTGTGCTTTTACAGCACGTATTATGAGATGGAGCAAGCAAAAGGAATGCACAGGACAACGAAATATAATTACTGTACAAACAAAACAGATAATGAGTTTTATTCTCATATAATATGACATAGACAAAATCCATGAGAAAACTATATATCTTGGCTTTATCAATTCATTTGTAAAGTACCCTTTAATTCCAACAAAACACGGGATTGAAGTATGTAGAAATGCAAAATAAACCAATTTAGTACCTTAACTAATTTTTTATATCCTTGCTTCATAATTCCACAATCAGCAAACTAGTCTATAGCATTTTTTTTATTTAAAAAAGTCACTGCAATAATAAATGGCAATGCTACTAATAATAAATTGAAATACTCTGTAGCTCTAAAGAAGTCATAGTAATAAACTAATGGTGCTGGAATAACAATATGTCTTCCCTAAGAGAGATTTTGTGTAGAAAAGATAAATTCAGTTTGTGGCAAAACATTAACTTTAGACTCCATTTAAAATTTTTTTAAAAGGAAATGTTAAAAATTTTGTTCATTAAACAATGCAGATCAGAGCTATTTTGTCACTTCTACAGCATGCCACTTTCATACAAGTTACTCTGCATGAAACAGCAAAGAAATAGAATTTACTGACTTATAATCCTGGCAACAGAAATCACCTAGGATTCTGCCCACTGCCTAATATTTTTCCTAAAACTTGTCTAATCCTAGAGGCAGATATTTCGGGAGGGTGTATTACCCTCTCTTGTTATTTTTTCCTCCATTTTTTCCATTCCCTATTTCTTTCTACAGATACTCACAGGTAAAAAGTAGTGTGAACAATTTAGGTAATATGCACCAATTTAGCATATGGTTGACCAACATTTCAGAATTGTTAAGACTCTCAGTTAGGTATCAGAACAAGAGGCTTTACTAAGCAGTGGGCAACAAACTTTTAGGGGCCAAGTTTAAAGCATTCCTTATCTTGGTGCGCTTTACAATTTGATCCAAATCACGAATCCTAAGCATTTAAGAATCTGACATTTACCTCCTCCAAGAATGTCCCTACCACAAAGAAATTTTTACTCTAGGGAACTCTAATGCCCTTTCTTGTACTCTTACTCCACTAACATGTTCCACACCCTCAGTATCAAGTCCATTTAATAAATAACAGACTTGCTCCTGTGACACTGGGTATTTTATTTTATGCTGTAAAAAACAGGTAAAATATTTCAATATCAGAGATTTTAATACATGAGACTGAGGTTATCTCTGGAATTGAAATCACTCCAGTTTTGTTCCAGAATACTACATATCATTCACAAAATCACACTGTTTTGTGTCAAGTAAAACAGGAAAGTCTTTATGTATTTATCATACAATTTTTCTAAATTTCTCAAATAAGCAAATACTGTAAAATCTTATTCTGAATGTTACTTTTAAGTAACTTCTTTAAAAAGAATTATCTTAATACATCAGTAATGGAATTCAGATGGCTTTCTTCCCTATATCATATGTCATTGTCCTCTTACCAGGTTGCAAAGTTAGTTATACAACATTTATTTCTTCTTTTGCCTATTTTATTTCTGCTTCAGCAGCAGATTTTTACTGTTTGAAATGTGCTTCATTACCAAAAGCCTTCCTCAAAATATATCAAAACATAAGTTGTTGAAATTTAACTGTTGTATCACTATTGAAGGCATTTCAGGTAATATATGTAGGAATAATCCTTCTGCCCCTAAGAGGACAGAAAAGTATGTGGTATCTTCTAGGTTGTCACCACCTCAGTTTTCCCACAAATATTCTTTATTCTTTGCCATTCTTGTTCCTTAGTAACAAAATTCTTGACCATTTCTGACAAAGTTCTTCCAATAACCAAACAAGATTTGCATGTACAGTCTCTACCTCCATGTATTTCTCTCCTCCATGTATTTAGTCTCAGCTTTTTATTAGGTCCTAGTTTACTTTGCCATAAGACTTATCTCTTGGATTTAGTCATCCTTTAAGTTTAGTCATAGAATGAGCTTGAGATATGCAATTAAGTCTTGCTCTAGATGTATATAATTTTTTCAACTACTCAGTTGTCTTGATCGTCTTCAGTATTGAACAAACTACTTCAAGGATATTTGTGCTCTAAGTCATTGAAGTGCTGAGGATAAAGTAATTTATTTTCAAGGTCATACTTTTCATAGTTTATGTAACTTATGGAATTGTTTAGGCTGGAAGAGATGTTTAAAGGCCATCTAGTTTCAACTCACCTGCCACAGGCAGGGGAACTGTCCACTAGAGCAGATTGCTCAGAGCCTCATTCAGCCTGTGTTCTAGGGTGACTTTATGATGCTTGTATCCCCAATTGTCTGTTCTGTTTGTGTTGTATATTAAGTTCTGTGCCTTTAAAATGGTTCTGGGAGTGAAGGGGGAGAAAGAAGCAGCGCAGTTTGTTTTGAGAAATGGCCTGGCTCTCACACAGCCTGGCTCCGGCGCTCATCTGAGGCACGGACAGTGGGGGGACAGAGATCTCCTGTGCTTTTAGTTAGTTTTAGATAGCTGAGGCAGAGAAGTTCTCTGGACTGCTTTTTTTTGCCTTTTCCTTGGGACTGTTTAAATCTGCTCTGGACTGACAAACCCAGAGAAGCAGTGAGGGCTGGCACCTGCGGCCTGCCAGGCCTGGAGCTGCGGAGGGAGCGGGGCTGGTGAGAGACTGAGGGAGCTGAGCTGCACCCACGGCAAGGACTGTCTCTGTTTGCCATCTCTCTGCAGAGCGGCCAGAGGTTTTATTGTTTCATATTATTCATTCTTTGTGCTTGTGGGCATCTTGTTTGTTAAATAAATAGTTTTTTCCACTTTTCTCCGAGCAAGTTCTTTTTACCTGGACTGGCTGGGGGGAGGGGCTGTTTGGGTTTGCTTTCCAGAGGAATCCCTTTGGAGGTTTCCTCCCAAATTTGCCCTAAACCAGGTGAGCCTGGCCTTGAACACTGCCAGGTATGGGGCATCCACAATGGCCCTGGACAGCCTAATTCATCCTAGGGAAAGTATAAATGACACAAACTGATTTATGCAGTTGTAATAATAATAATAATAATAATAATAATATTCAGCATCCGCAACTGCATCAGCATAATCTTTTAATCAGGAGTGTGCGACACTGGACTGGTTAATGACTCAAGCAATGGTCCACTTGACCACCCAGGTGCAGATGACACACACTCATCACTGCACTATAGCTGGGTGTTGAAAAAGATAAGAAAGGAGGTTGGTAAGATGCAAACCTTGCGAATGAGCTGGTGGGGTAGTGCTTTTTATCATGTCTATGCCCTTAGGCTCAGGCATGAAGACTCCCCTCTGGGAAAGTACGGGGACATTCACACATAATCTGAAGGTATTCATCCCTTCTGATGGGCCATAACTGATTCAACTGTGCTGATGGGAGAGGCAGTGGTGGCATCTTGGGAGGTGTCATCGATCATGAGAGACTCCTGAAGTGTCCTGTGATCCACAGCCTCATACCATTCAGTGTGAAACTCCCCAGCTCAGGAGAGGAACCTGGGCATTCCCACCTGAACCTGAGCATATGTAATTGAGGAGCTTTGGTGTTTTGTGGGCTTTTTCTATTCCTGACAGATCACTACAGCAGTCGCTTCAACCAATAGATACTGAAATTGCAACCATCAAGTCTTGTTGTGAGGTCCATGGATGGCAATATCTTTCTATTCTTTTCCATATTTTCAAGTCTTATTTTTATGCTTTTATATTGTTATATTACTACAAATAATAATAACCAAAATGGCTACATACCTGCTTCCCATTGCAACCAAATTGTTCTAAAATTAACCCTACAAGTGTGTATTTACAAACATGTATCATTCAGTGTCGCTTCACTTCAATCTGCCCCAAGGAATCTATTAACAAGAACCTGCATTACCCTCACCTTTTGGGGTGGGTTGTAACAAGGAGCAGTTTATATTATTTCCAACCTTTGTGGGAAGACACCTGTCTTCCAAGCCTTTTTGGTAATAGAATTACAAAAATCGCTTTTAAAAGTGATCAAAACACAGATTTTTTTCTTCAGTTCCTTACTGACTTATTTTGAACTTGTGTGAGATGTATTCCAGGAATAACTTTCTTGTAAAATGTCACATTTAATTTGACATAGCTTTAGCTGAATAAGTGTAAGAAACTAGTTACTTGAATATCTTTTGTATTTTCTGCAAACAGAAAATTTTTACAGTTTTCCTTTTTCATTCTGCTTTAGTCAAAGACACTATGACATTCTAAATGAACAATTAGACTCAGTAATTGCAAAATTAACTGAACTAAAAGCTATTTACTAACTTCCTCAGGCACTTCTATATGTGTATTATCAAATTGACTGAATGCTATAAAATTTATTTCTGTTTCCTAATCTGCATACTATCGCTGTCTTGGTAAAGATCTTGCTAACTTCACACTGATGTACATGACATCTTTCTCACCTTGTTCTTACAGATCCACTTCTAATCCCAATCAAAATTCAGGAGTTCAAATGTTTTGTATTGTCATTAACTGCACTATTATTTTAAATCTTGGACAGCCTTCTTATGAAGAAAAGAATCCATGATAATTCCATACGACATTTTCTCTCTCTGCGAATACCTTGAACTTATTTATCTTTCAGACCAATTGAAGTTAATTTGATTTCCATTATACTTTTTACTTCCGCAATTTTTCATTTTACCTACTTTGCTGTTCCCATCACAAGAACTGAAAGCATAAAATGAAGAAAGAGATCAACTGACAGTAAGACTGAATTGGCTTGATTTTTAGTGTTCTGTTTTTTACATGTAATTATTACAGCAGGAGTTAACTGACAGGAAGCTAAACAGGAGACTTCCAAGTAATCCTCTAACAGTACTTCTACAACAAGAGATCTAATCCTTTGAAATCATTCAAAGTACATAAAGTACAGTGACCTAGTCATGAAGTGAGTGTCAATGGATTGGGCCATTACAGAGATTAAAAACAAGCAAGCAAGCAAGCAAGCAAGCAAAGTCAATCCCTATCAACAGAAGAAAGAGCTTGGTTTTACCTTCACAATGAATATTTGTTCTAAACAAAATATCTTTCTAAGGTATACAAAAAACCTCACACAACATGGAAATATACAGACATGCAAGAAACACTGTTCAAATCAAGTTAGTAACAGCTTATTGGCAAGCTGGACACACTTTCTGATTTTTTTAAGGTTTTTTCTTCTTATATCAGCAAATAATCACTGCTATATTGAGGAGTCTGTGTGGTTGCTGTGCTGGGGGAAACAGCCCAGTGATTGATCACACCGGGGTGTGAAAATCTAGCCTTACTTGAAAAGTAAGCTTAAGAAGCATCACTAGGAATTCACCCCTCAAAAGTAAATCCAAACCACACATCCAGCCAAAAACCAAGAATTCACCTGATTAGATGTCATTGCCTATACTACAAATGCCTGCATCACAACTAGTCATCCTAGGCTCATTTGTCACCCATACAAACTTCATGTTTCCAAGGTACAACTCACCTCACTCTAAAGTAACTATCTCAAATAGATCAAATGCCCTAGAAGTCAGCAAAATGAATCTAATGATTGTACCTGGCCCTGTGGCCATTTTGCATCAATCTCACACTACATACATAGCTCCCTGTTACACATAAAAACATTCCAAACATACAATTTGTACTATCTTCTCTGTGTCACGTGTAGATACCTATTTTACATGCCACAAGTAAATTCATATGAGCATATGGCTGCTATTAGCTTCAAATTGCACCTCAGAAACACGCATGATGAAAGAAATAATAGGATCCCATATTATTTTTTAAAAAAGACATGATTCCTAGTTACAGCCTACCATATTTAGTTAGCATCCTCTAAGGTCATTATATAAAAACTGTATTAAAAGCTAAAACAAATAATATTAATCATATAGATAGAACTAATTAATGAGGTGGAACACAGTGTTCTCTCATATAAAGATGGTTAAGCCATAATAAAGAAGGTCAACTATACTTTGACCTAAGATCTACTCTTTCTAAATGAAGGGAAAAAAAAAAAAAAAGAGAAGTGTGCATATATACAAGTTATTCTAAAGTGGAGATTTTCTCTGTTATGTTCAAGTTCCTACAAATTAGATATCCTATTCTCTGCAGCCAGGATAAAATTAAGTGTTATTTGATTTACATTGTACTTAAAAATTTATAGGTATATTCGAATTTTCATGTTTGGTTTCTTAACATGTAAGAGCAGTTGTTTTAGGAGCTGATAGTCCTATTTTTATTCTAAAATATTTATTGTAGACCAATTACATTTTATTACTTAAATGCTCTAAATCAAATTTTTCCTTACATAAAAAAGAAAACTTGGTCATACTTCAAGTATCAGATAAAGAGGAAATTAAAGTAGCTTCCCTCTTCTTGAACTTTTACACATTCAAGAAAAGCACCTTAAAGTAATGTTAAAATTTCTGTTTTGAATGCCCAATGCACTAATGTCTCTAAAAATAGTAGGTTATCTGAAAAGTCAGGTGTTTTTGAGGTTAGGGATACAAAAAGGTGTTTCTGCCAATTTGGAATACAATCAATTCTGTTCTCATTCCCTGTCTGTAAAACACGTATTAGTATACCCAGCTTCACAGGAATGCTGCCACTGTCTGCATAATGCTTTTCCTGTAAGACACAGAAGTGTCCATAAAAAACTTTTGCCATCAAAACAGGATTTAAGATTCAGATCAGTGAGGTGAACTTGCCCTTTTTCTTCTTAGACTCTGTTTTTTTACAGGTATGTTCTCTGGACCTGCTCACCACCAGTCTGACATGAGACATTAAAATGTACTCTGCTCAGCCATTTCTGTATGCCAGCGACATATTTCTTCTCTTTGGCTATTATTTGGACTTTTTGGGAAACAACCACAGAAACACATGAGTCTGAGTTGGAAGGGACCCAGAAGAACCATCAAGTCCAGGTCTTGAGTGAACAGCCCACATGGGGATTAAACCCATGACCTGGGTGTTATTAGCACCAGGCCCTGACCAGCTGAGTTCATATATCATGGGCAAAAAAAACAGATAGGAATATTAAATTACATCAACAGGAACACACATATTGCCAATGAAAAGTGAAAAAGTGAGTGAATGCTAAAATAAAATTTCATGTCAGAATACTGCTATAAAGAGAGTTATTCTAAAAAATAAAATCTGTCAGCAGGTACCTTTGTTAAACAAGTTAACAGTAAATTTTTGTAACTGGATCACAGGAATATATTTATCTATATATAGAAAGATTTGAAAAACATATAAAATAGTGTAACACAACCGGTGCTGTGATATATGTGAAGGAATGAGCAAAGTTTGGTCTGTATATTCATTACGCAGTGGAAAACTACTGTGCCACTGCTGTCTCCACTTTTTCAGCTGGAGGTATTGGTTCCTTCTGTTTTATTCTTAATTCTTTCTATAAGTATTAGTCACATACGGATAAATTGCAATTTTTGATTCTGGCATGCTGCTGCTCTGTTCTAACTTTTACAACGTAATTTCAAGTTGCTATTAATATAAGGTATGTCCTTTATATTTTCATATATCTTTCTGCTGAGTGAAAAAAATTGATGTAGTGAAATTGCTAACAAGCTGAGCCTTTGAAACCATGGGCAGGTGATGAAAGCCATTTCATGTCTAAAGCATCCCCAGGTCACAGCTGTCACACTCACTGCAATTCATTGTTGTCACAATCTGCTGTCCCTGCTTGTTGTTGCTCTCCTCTTATTCATCCAACTCATATATCTAAACATTCCATTACAAAAAGACATCTAATGTTCGTCTCATGTTCGAAAGGGCACAGCACTCCTCTGAAATATAATTCTGAAGATTTTAGGGCTCAGAGTTCACTGCCAAATCTAAGCTGTTGCTTTGTAAGGCTTCCCTTGTAATTTTGTCTTTGTCTCATCTCCTGAATACAGCAGGATAGAATGTTTAGTTGGTACATGATCTCAGCTTTATTCCAACTTCTTATCATGAAGAAATGAAATATTGCCCAGTAATAGAAAGGCATTTGAAGCTTTGTGAGTTTAAAGATAACAGCACTAGCTGTGAAGTCAGTGAATTGGAAGGAAAGGTCAGCAAGTCATCTACTGTGGCACTGTTCACAAAGGCAATTCTTCTACCCAATGAACCTGGTTGTTCATAATCTGAAGACTCTGATTTTCTAAGACTTAATTTTGTTCTTTGTTACTTAATTAGATATGGTTACTATTGACTTACTTTTCAGAGTCAAAATTTCTCACAGGCCTTCTAACTTTCAAGCAGAGTTTACACTGGCAAACACGCTGTACTCTAATTTCAAATCTATGCTGTCATTCCAGGTTACAACTACAAACTCTGAGATGAGTGATTCAAAAACTTTTCAATTTGTGAAAACACTGACACAAAGAAGAAAATACTTCAGAAAAATTAGGGTTAAAAAATGAGTCCATAATGAAAAATATATTAATTTTATACATTTATACTCAATAATTTTATTTCATATAAACCATACTGAAAACAAACCCAAGATGTCTGAAAATAATAGCAGTAAAAAACTGGAAGCTATAATTCTAATAACAAACAGTTCCATTAAAGAGAGCAACTGCACTATTTATCCATTCCTGTAAAAATAAAGAAAAAGGAGGCTGGACCTTCTCACTTACATTTATTCTTGAAGATATTTATTTTGCTTGTAGTATAAGTTATTATTCATAAACATTACATTGCCAGCACAAGGTTCAAGAAGTATGCTGATTAGAGTTTCCTGCTTAACTACTCAATGCATATAATTCAATGGACATTAAAATCACAGCCTCTGACTATGCCTAGAGAAGAACAGGTAAATTGCCAGTGACACTATGTCCTTCCTCATGGGAAGAAAATCCCCTAACAATGACCTCATGCTTTTAAGTTTCTGGGGTTTATGTTTCAATCCTGTTCAGTATTAAAAAAATAGGAACATAATTACTTGGCTGTGCTACCTCTATCCACATGACCATATCCATCTGCAATAGATAATAACAGAGGACATAAATATAGACATATGTTGTACCACAATGGGGCTGAAGGAATGAGTAGGAAACAGTAAGTTCCTTAGCCCTTATAGTACTGTTGAAATAACTATGTGCATCAAGATCTTACATTTAGAAGTGGATTTTGAGTGACAGATTAAAAACTTGTGTTTATGGATTCACCTGCAGTAGAAATGAATTGTGAGCAATGTGTCACAGGCTCTGAAGAAGTCTCGGCAGCACTTGGGTAATGCCATGTTCTAGATAAAGGACTCAAAATCCTTAACTTATTAGTGCAAACTTAAAAAAAAAAAAGCGCATTTCATCCTCATATGTGCACACTTTTCTAAAGACAATTTTGGTTAATTTGGTCATTTTAAAACACTTCATTGAAATCCACGTATTTTTATATTATGGTTATGTGCAAACCAGATGGGAACATGAAACCTGGTTTGTCAAGTAACTTGTACAGGATGTTATGCCAGGAGTTATGCAAAAATTGGCAGCTACAATGAATATTAAATTAGCATGAATATGAGAGCTGAATTTTCAAAAATGACATTGATACATACTGTTGATTATTAATACAAACAAATGCTTAAATAAGCAAGTTTTTTGGAAAGAAATTATGATTTTCAAGTTACAACGTGCTGATAGAATGTTTCAGAGAGCCTAAATTGCTAGGTATTTTCAAGGTCTTCACCTAAATCATAAGGAAACCATCTCTGCTAAAGAAAATAGATGAGCTACAAAAAGGAACTTGTTAAGAAGAAAAGGACCCCCAGGATAAGGAAAATTTTCTAGTATGGGACTGCCCACATCTATAATAATACACACAGTTATAGATGACAGTATGTCCTTTTCAGAGTCCAACAGTTTTAAACCTCCTAGACAGATTTAGATCACATGAGCACTCAGTTAAGTGCTTCCTGGGTCCAGCAATGTTCTCATAATGGGGTTAGATCTGTCAACAGATCAGGACCTAGGCTTTCCACAGAAGGAAACCATTTTTACATGGCCTATGAGATTTGTTGTACTCCAATGTACCTGACTGTGGTAACTGGAAGCAAAGATAGAGGTCACATTGGAATATGCTCCCATAGACATATTTAAATGTAGGCCATGGTAACTTAGGCAGTTTTAATAGCTACAACTGATTTGTAAATCAGCTTTACAAGCTAGAAGTCAGCTTGGTAACGTTTAGAAACAGAAGGTTACCAATGCTCATGAAGGTCAAATTTTATATTCATATATAAAACCAAATACCTCATAGAAAATGAAAGGAGGGGAAATAGCATGAAAATAGTGAAAACAAAGTTTTGTTGGCAGAGTAATTCATATGTCAGGTGTCATTTAGCACGTGCTACACCTCAATCTTCATTTTTTAGATACTCCTGTAGTAACAGTGGCCACTGTACAAATTAAGAAAATAAATTTAGAACTAAATAAAGCACCACATATGTTCCAGAGAGCATTAGTATCATGTAACTCTTACTAAATACCAATCAAGTCAAAATAGAAAAATAAAGGAGCAAAAAATCATCATGTAATCAATTAGTTAGCAGCTGCTTATATCCCCAAAATATGGGCAAGATGGAAACTAGGAAGAGATCTAATCTTGTTGGCATACCACCTAAATAAAAAATTCTTCTCAAACCAGTATCTTAACTCCTCATGTCAACAAAGGTGAGAAAGGGATGCCAATGAAGGCCTCCAAAGCAGACCCCACATTTAGAAGTGTAGGTGACTAAATTAGGCCATCAGAGCATATATTTCTAAGTCAATTAAAACATAGATTTGATGACTTCTAACTTTGCAGTTCTGTGCTTGTTGGGTTAAAGAAGAAAGGGAAAAGGGAAAAGGAAGAAAAGAAAAAACACCAGAAACAGCGCAAAAACAGGCAGCAGAAAGCAAAAAAACCAGCAAGCAGCAGCAGCAGCGGCAAGAGCAGCAGCAGGAGCAGCAGCCGGCCAGCCAGAGCCAAAGCCAAAAGCAGCCAGAGCAGCAGAAGCCACAGCCAGCCAAGCATTGGCTGTTAGACAGAACAACACAGTCCAGATATGGGATATAAGGCACCGTCAACCCAGGACAACCAACATGTTGAATATCTTAATAAAGTCAGACCTCTTCACTCTACTTAAATCATCATGAACTTCAAAACTTTTGTAACTCCTGATTTGAAGGTACAAGAGATTCTAGTTTACCTAATTTTTGTCAAAGGAATTGCATGAATGGACTTATTTCCAACATAGCCCTGAAAAACCACATAAACTTGCTTTTGTGTATCTATTTCCAAGATACACTAGATAAAAGAACAGAAGTTTATGTACTTCCTCTTTCTCATTTATTACAACTAAAGAAGGATTAAGAGGCAAAATGCATCTACATCTGAATAAAGATCAAGTCATAATTATGGAAGTGTCTTTTTAAATGAAATGCATTTAAAATGAAAAGAGAACACCTTCAGTAAGAGGAAGACTCCATGCCTCTGGTAAATGCCTCTATAACCAGATTAATTTAATGAAAGGCCACAAACAAAACCTGAAACATGTAGACAAGTTCAGATATCAGATATTTTTTAGATATCCCCATAATACTACAGTTCTGACTTGCAGATTACTGGTACTGTTCTCTGCTACTTCATTCTTATTAGTTTGGGGATTTGGCAAATTTAGTTTCTGCACAGGTAAAATATCAAACCTTTCAGCCTTCTTCAGATCACTTAGAGCATTTCAGTTGAAATGCCTGAAGTTGGGAGAAAAATCCTTTCTGATTTGAGAGTAATTTTTTTCCATGCTATCTCAAGGAACATTAGATTACAGACTATGAAATATGAGAAATCACAAAGCTGTGTATGAAAATGCTTTGAGTGTTGCTTTAATACTGATTTAGAGAGATGGAGGGAAACTGAGAAGGTAACAGTGGCCACCACTAGCCTGTTGTGCTCTCTGAGTCACCACACTTGGTTTCCTTGTATTTACTGACATTATGACTTGCCTTGGAACATTTGACACCTATTCACCTCTACAATATTTATGGTGGTTGGGAGTGGGCTACAATTTGGTGTCTTTTGGTTTGGTTTGGTTCAGTTTGGTTTGTTCTATAGTTACCTTAATAACAGATGTCTCCACTCTGGATGGAGGGCTCTGCACTTGTGCTGCTGCTGCCATGTTGGCGATGGTGCTGAGGTGGTTCATCTGGCTCATTGCCATCGTGACAGAGGCTGGAGGTAGGCTCACGGGAATCAGCGGGTGGGGCATCATCATAAAAGGAAGTTCCAACCCTGTTGGGGGGGAAAGCAGGGAAATAGGTTTATGCATCTTTTCTTCAGCACTGTATTCTTTTTCTCCTGATGGACAACATTCAAGTGACAGGTGACAAGATGGTTCACATTGCAGGAAAAAGCAGCTCTATGTCAGTTCTCTTCTGGCAGATGCAGGGGTGAATCACTAGGAACCACAGAGGGTTTCTAGCCACAAGGAGAGGCTATTGGACCTCTTAGTTTGTTCATATCTGTGTAATGTATGAAATCATTGCTAAGTAATGGCTATTTATTATAGTTTTTGATATCTGCTGTAAGGTGACTTGGCACTGCGTCATTATGTCACTGATGTCCAGGTTAGCAGTTATTTCAAGTATCAATTTTATTGCATACGTATTTGTTCTTTACTGCCTCCACTTCCCCTGCTTAATACTTTAAAGGAAGTATTCCAGTATTCTGCACATCCTTGATTTTCCATTGCCTAATTATATGAACACAAAAAAAAAGAGACAGGGAACTAGAAAACTGCTGATGTTAGTGCTGAAAGATGTCAACCCGTACCATTTGGCAGGAGGTGGTTCTGTTGAAGAGGGTTGAGAGGATGGCTAACTGGAACATTATGCTGTCCAGGCAAGTTGGGGTGGTTAACAGAGGCCTGTGATCCTTGGGTGGGGGGAGACTGAAGTTTTTCTTTATCCCAAGAACCATCACTGCTGCCTGTGGGGAATGAATATATATTATTTGGATGAATGAAGACTCCAAATTTTCAATTTCTGAATTTGGAAGCAAGGTCAGCATTCTAACTTTTTTTTGCTAGTGGCAATTTACTTTTAATTTTATTTTTTTAATATGTGGTTTGGGGGAAGGACTTTGGGATTGGGTTTTTTTCCACCCTCTGAAAGAAGTATGTAATAAAAACTTTTTAAGTTAAGAGGTAGCACACAAACTTAAAGTATTAGAGTTGTGCTCATTCACATGAAGTCTGTTTTGTGTATAGCGTACATAGACTTTTCTAAGAAAATTAAACTATATACAGCACTTTTTAATATGTGAGAGAATATTTTTGCCTGTAAGATGTCTAACAAATATATGTCCTGTTATGCCAATTAAAATTTAAACTACAGTTATATTGTGTCGTGTATTTGTGAATAAATGAACATTCTTTGAAGTAATTAAAAAATTAATTTATTGAGGGCACCAACATGCACACATATATGCTTGGCTGATGATTCACTTTTTATTTCATATTATTAATAAAAAATTAAGGGATTGCATTGATTCTTGCAGTCTTATGGTAGTGGAACAGACTAACAGCAAAGAAGAATGGGGACAAACAAGTAAGGAGATGAGAAATAGTTCATTTATTTGAGAAACACCTTTTTCACTATTGCAGACTTCCTCCTAAAAAACAACTAAATAAATAGAACTAAATAAGACACAATTAAAGGACAGTACGATACACTCTGTATAAAGGACAATAATAACTAATATCCCCTTACTAATTTGTATATTTATACACAATGAAAAGGTTAAAGATCTCCAGACATGGCAAACTATACTATTCTCAGTGTGTACTTAGATATAATGCTGAGATTGAGTGTATGTATGTTTATGCATACACAGTAATCTATACACTCACTGTATGAGTTTATTTACCATAAACAATCAATAAACTATGTTTGAATATATTAATAAATATGGATATATGCATGCATTCTCAGCAGTATTAATATACCCATCAGCAATATATGATTGCTTCCTTTTTCATGCAGAGCACAATTTCAACCTCCTGACTTTGAAAATGTCTACTATTTTCATGGGAGCATCTCTTGAGAGGGACTTTAGGATGACATAAGTCAAGATGTATTTGATCTATGCTCAGCTTCTATTTAGCATTATGGATTATAGCAAAGTGCATATTTCTGAATGTTTTTCTACATACATTCTGCTCTTTAATGAACAACAGAGCCTGAAAAACAACAGGAACAACACCACCTCCTTCTTACTTCAGTAGAAAGGGGATAAGCCTATTAGTCTTGACATATTTTAACATCGTTTTCATTGGATGACAAAAGCGCAGAAGTTGGTAGAATTCCAATTTAATTTCTCTAGATCTATTAAAAACCTGATTGTAAAAGCTGTACAACATAGTTTATAATGAAAAATACTCCATTATTGCCATGATTTTCTTTCCCTAGTTACTTCAGGAAGACAGTTAAGGCTTAATATAAATTCTAACTCATTAGCTCAATACTGTCTCAATCCCAGTGTAAATTGTTCAGAAGTAGGTAATGAAAATTCAGTCCAAAGTCTCCTGCAATCAAACAAAGCAATTTTATGAAACAATGAAAAGAATCAATTATATGAGATACTTTTATTATTTTACAAGAATTTTTCATAACCTTTATGCAGTGAACATCCTTGAGCCAGTAAATACATGATTCAAATCTCATGACCTCTGACAAGTGAACATGTTTTCTTGTATTTTGAGAACTAAGACACTCTCAAAAAGCATGAACATACATTTAAATACATAGTAAAGCAGCTAAATCTTATCTGGAAAAATACCTTTTTTCCTTTTAATTTTATATTCTCTAATTTTCTTCTTTTTACCATTGTGATGTATGTATTTGACTCCCTTACATACAGGTCTGCCCCACCCTGCTGTTTTGCTTATCCTTTCTGAGGAATTTATAGCAATCCATTGCAGCACTCCACTTGTGGAAGTCACCCCACCATGTCTTCATGCAACTCTGCCACAGTTTTCCTGCTGCACAATGGCTTCCAGCTCTCCCTGTTTGGTGGCCATGCTGTGTGCATTGAGCTAGATGCATTTCAATTGGCCTATTTATCCTCCACCTTTTTGGGGGAGACAAGTAATTCCTACATGACTACTCTCGGGTACTTTTGCAATTTCTAACACATCAATAACCCACTTTGCAGTCTTTGCCACCACATGGCTCACCATCCTCTACCTCCAGTGAGATGGCAGAGCAAAAGACCTTGATAAAGACTGTCCTTCAAACACTGGTGTGCCTCCTCCAGACATCTCTAATGAGCTTGATTTTATCCCTTTTCCCCTTTAAACCTAGGTTGAAGCCCTTTCAATGAGCCCTACTAACTCCTGTTTCCCCTTGGAGCCAGGTGTAGCATCTCTTATATATATATTTATGAAGAATACAAATAATACATGTATATACACATAAAAATATATATTAATTATTATATGAAAATTTTATAGCATTATAGGGAAGATGTTTACATTCATATGGCTGATGAATTCCTAGTAATGAGATATTTTCCCTATTTTTTTATCAGCAAGATCTTCTACAGTGCAGTTAATTTCATGTTACATGCTGATGTTCGATATGGAGATGGAGTCAATTCTTCTGTGACCCTTCCTAACCTGGTCACAGAATTTTGCAAGGTCGGTCATAGTTTGCCAATTATGGCTCTGCGTATGTGGCTCAGAAATTAGAGCTGTTCTAAATCAGTACTCTTCTCTGCCTCAAAATTACAGTGTCTGCTGTTCTGGCACGATATTGAACCCAATAATGATTTGGAAGAGAGAAGACAAGTTTCAGAAAGCCGAAGTATCAAGGCTAGCATTTAGTGACAGTGTCCTTAATACTTGTAGCCTGGAATCATCTCTTAAGATTTGCTTATATGGAAAATGATTTACAGACAGAATCCAATCCATAATGTTAGAAACCACTTTCAAACTTCTGACTGTTGAGCTCCTGAACACTTTATGTGAACAGACACAGATACAAATAGCCTTGGCCATTCACTGTGTTTTTCTTATGCTAGTTAAACAGAACACTTCCTCTTAGAGGAAACAGTTATTTTCATTAATGTCAAAGCAAAATAAGTGTTACTCTTTAGACCCTATTCACTGTCTGCACAACAATGTGCAAGCTACCAGTTCGGTCACTTTTTACACTTGATTTTGATTTAATGCGTACGGTGGTTTCAAAGAGTATTAAAAATCTGTTGCCTTCTTCCTCTTCACTTGTTGCCCTGCTGGAGGCTTATGTTTTTCCAGTTTCCATCAGTGGTTGTCAAGTCTTTGTAATAGGATTAAAAGCTTGGACACCTGATATCCCTGGGTGCTGCAGTTCACCCTCATAAAAGCTGTTTGCTTTAAATTGAGAGAAAATCAGTTTTTAGTGGCATAATTAATTAAATTATGCAAAGTGTTCCAGATTCAGCATAACACTTTCTGAAGCAGCAATTGGAAGCTCTACATTGCATTCAAACAGCATTTCAATTGATGATGCACTAGGCTGACCATAGAGTACCATTTTCAAGGCTTTCAAGCACAAGGGATCCAATTTTGAAATGCAAATGCTTAATGTTGAGTGCTCAAACCCCATACATATGTACTTGAATAGGCAATTTGGTAGCCAACTATGTATTTCATATGTGATAGTGCTAATACAGGCACTCAAAAATTGAAATGAAGTTCCAAATATGTAAGTACACATGCTTAAAAATCAGGCTCAGATGATCTCACATTTTCTCATGATGGACAACTCAATGGAACAAGAATGACAATACTTTTTCCCAGTTTAAAAGGTATAGTACAGAATCCATTGCTTTCCTCATCAGTAATATTTCAGCACATATTTTCCATAATGTGAGTTACCTTCTCCCATAATCAGCAGTTACACAACAAACCATTATTTGTACACTGAAGTGGGTCTCTAAAAGCCTGATGCCTGGATTATTTGTATTCATTAGTAGCACAATTAGGTAGCTAAGGATGGTAATAATAAATTGAAACAATTCTGGACTAGAAGGTAATGCAGCCAAGAAAAAGAAAATTAAGCAGAAAACTAGCGTACAATGTCAGCCCTGCAAACAAACACTGATCTAAGCATACCAGGTTCGTTTTTATACTCATTACTCTTATTTGCAGACTCCTTTTCCTTTTTTCCTTCCAACCCCATTAGGATTCAGTTTGCTTAAATTTCTGTTCGCACAACATGAGCTGAACACTTTAGTTCCTGCGATAGTCAACAGGGATCCAGCCAAAAGGTTCTGGAGAGCTGCTGAGCTCACTCTGTTGGAGACAGGCCTATCTTTGGTCAGCTGAATCTGCATCTGCGGCTTCCAAAGACTACAGTGGCTCTTCTCTCAGACTCAGTTCAATGGCCTAAAGACACAACTCCAGAGATGGCCAACAGAATTTGAATCATGTCTTACAGGGTTGGTGAGTACCACACAGCACCTGCAGGAGATCCCAAGGAGGTGTAGATCAAGCAGGATAATCGAGGGTATCTAAGGTAGTAGCATATACCTATGCCCAGGCAACTAAGTCATACTTTTTTTTTGCCTATAAGTGGGTTTTAGAAATTAAAATTAGGCTATCTGCCAGGCCCTTGGGTCTTCCCCTTTCTTTCACATGGAAAACTTGCTATTTTATGGAATTCCAGAGAACAATTCAAGTGTGCCTTTAGGCAAGTGAATCCCAGCACTGACTCAGGAATAGTTTCATGTATACATAAGCAATATTGCATAGCAAAAACACAAAAGAGTGATTTCCCACTCAAGCCACTTTTTTTTTTTTTTTGTGTGTGTGTGTGTGTGCTACTGATCTCCTTTTAGTCTCTGTTATCTTCTGTGTTTGCTGAAACAATTTGTATCTCAGCAACAATTACCAAACAAAGCATCAGTATCAGCTGTGTTGGCTCATTTTTCTGAAGTGGACTATTCACGATCTAGGCTATTTATGTCCACTGGAAAATATGCATAATCAGTGTGCTAAAAATTGGTAATCTTAACCTCCTGACAGTGAGAAAACCATTTCATAAACTGCCCAAATGAAATACTACTGCTTTAGTCTTTGAATTTTTATAAATTTGTGATTTGATTTCTATATAATTCATTTTCCTAATGTCAAAAGTACAATTTATCTGCACTACACGAAAGTTGTGAGACTGTATAAAGGACACATGTCTACAGACAAAGGCATTTTTATAAGGTCTCTATGTTACTGTTACGTCATTAAAGGGAAGAAAAAAAACAAACCAGCTTTGCCATTTGTAAACAGTATCATTCTAATATTTTTGATGTTTGGATTGCTACCTCTTCTGAGATCACAAAGTGATCACGAGAGAAAGTACTACAACATGGAAAAGTAGGTTTCCCAAGTCTTCCATGTAACCCTTTGTATTTGGCTATACATAAAGGTTTTTCTTCTCTTTTTTACCCCCTCACAAAGTTTTGCATTGCTTTGGGGGGTTTTGGTTATAAAACCATGTTGATGCTCTTAAATAGGCCATGAGCAATGTCGGCTCTTAATTAAAAGTGTTTGTAATTTTCTCTAAAATAGTAGCCTGATGGGTCTGGTATTTGTAGTTCTGCTATTATCATGACAGATTATATACACGTGCAGTAGCAAATTAAAAAAAAAAAAAAACAAAAAAAAAAAACACACCACCACAACAAACCACACACACAAGCCCCCCCATCCTCTGATAAACATTTTGCTACAGAAATATATAAAGCAGAAGCCAAAAGAACCTTTCAAGTAACATATAGTTTATTCTTTGCTGACAAAAGTAAAAATCTGAAAAAACAGTTAGTAGCCTCAATCATGTAGACTGCTTCATTCACTATTTTAATTTTATTGCATACTTGTTTGGTGGCAATGGCAAAAAAATTATAGCTGCACTTTGCACCATAAGCCAAATTTGTACCTACTTTACTTTTCCCATATTTATGTTCTGATAATAAAAACTGTAGTTGAAATTGTTAATTCCAGGAAATAAGATTGAATTCTAAATGCTGAATACCAGAGTATAGACTTAATCATTAATCAGGAAATACTGAATTTATATAAGTTAATAAGTGAAAGAATTTTTTACAGTTACAATGAATCCCATAGAATATAGATATTTTATACTAATCCTTCATTATTTCTCAAAAAAAGATTAACACAGGAAAAGCTTTTTAAAATTCAATTTAATGAATAATGAAACTGTCCAAGACAACTGAAAGCTCAGCAACTCAGTTACAGGCTATGTGACATTTACCTAAAAATAGATTCTCCATTTGTCTCCTTTTACTAATACCTAACTTGTGCTAATTTCATAGATAAAACCCAGTTTATTTTTATGGTTATATGATCTTAAAAGATAACAATGCAATTTTAGATATCCAAAAATAAATTTGTGACACCATCAAGAAATAAAAAATCAGGTGCGTTGTATGCACTGTGTTCAGGAAAAGAAAAACTAGATCTCATTTTCCTGTCAGGTATAACTAGTTAAATAGGTTAACTTCTGACCAGAAAACTGGAAGTACAGCTAGCTCCTTGAGGAAGAGCTTTTAAAATATAAAGACTAATGAACCATTATAAGTCAACCAAAAACCACCAAAAACTACATTTTCCTTATCTCTCAACACAATGAACATCACAAAGTATTGTGCAAACATCTCGATTACAGTGGTATGTGCTTTTGTACAAAAATTGTCTGTTCAAGAGATAATTATTATATTACTATATGTAGTCATTTCACGTCAATGAATATTTCTGTATGCTTAAGGAACAGGTAAGAGTGAATATGCCTAGCTCAGTAGTCTATAAGAACATGTTTAGAAAATTTTCTGAAAAATATGGGTTTAAGTTTTTTTGGTGTAAGATCCTGCTACTTTTCAGTTTATTGAGAAAGAAGTTATCCTCATTCAGTTTATTGCTGTGCATAATCAGTGTAACAGTATAAAAGGCTTTCTTTTTAACACAGTGAAAACTAAAACAGAGAGGTCCAAAACTCATTTGAGGTGAAAGACACAAGTTTGAGCTTCTAAGTGATTCATGCTTATGAGGAAGTGCCTAAACTTTCCTGAAAATATGGATTTGGATAGGATTTTGTGATTAATATCCACACTGATGTGATAAAGGCAATTCCTCAGTTGGTGTGGACCCTGATTTTTTTGATCCTTATTACCTCCCGTTTGAGTTTTACAGCCTCTAATTCTATATTAGTAGTGCTCAGAAGCAAGAAAAGTAAGCCAAAGCAATATACCATGTATGTATTCAGTAACTTTCTTGTCTTCCCCCTTCTCTTTCTCTTTAAAAAAAAAAAATTCTCAAAAGTTTTGAAAAATAATAGCCTAATTACTGCCCCTTTAACTCAAGAAGAAAAGTCAGATTTTCAGGACATCTAAGTACAGCTGACAGTCCTGTATAAACTAAAGAAAAAACAAATACTAGAAAATCCTCAGTAAATACACAGAAGTGCAAAAATTAATTGCATAGACAAAATGCATAAAGTGAGAATGCTAAGCTTCCTAATTTCTTCTAGTTAGCTAGTCCACAATTTGCCCCACCTGTTTTAGCTGTGTTACAGTATGAAAAAATAAGAGAAGCAAGATACATTGGGCTTGAAAGCACTGAAATTAAAAGTGAGAAGGCCTCTGTAAAATCATGTTCAATCTATTCCAAAGAAGATGCACCAGGGATGAAGGGAGGTTGACATATTACAGAGATTCAAGTTTATTGATGATTTTTCTTTAATTGCTGAACTAAAGAGAAATATTTCAATTTCCAGCACGAATGCTGCACAAACTCTTAACAGTACGTTGGCTCTAAAAGACTGCACACAGAATGCCTTTTTGAACATAATTTTTCAGATTTTTACTCACTGAAATTTTAGTCATTTTCTTAGGAAGAAAGTCCAAATTATCAAAAATCAGTCCTTATTGATCAACAGATTAATATCCAGCCTTAAGCAAAATTGATTGCAAAGTCCCATAGCAATAGCATCCCTATGCTCTCTGGGAAAACAACTGCAAGTTGGCTGCATGAAACTCCACCAGCTGCATCAAGCTCCAGTGCTCTCCAGAGAACATGGCTGTTTTCCCCTTTCAGGGAAAAGGGGAGTTATGTTTGTCGAGATACTGGCTTGATGAGCAGCATGGAGCTGGACACAGAGGTTTCCAAATTGATGCTGTGTCTCTTCCACACTAGAAAACTACTGTGGAAAAGCCAGAAGGCTGCACAAGCTCTAAGGCTCACAGAGCCATTTCCCCCTCCTTTGGGAAACAGGTGCTAACTCAAAACTTTGTGAGGAATTGTCTTTTGAGTTGCTTGTACAGCTTTGATTTAGCTTTCTCATGACCATCCTGATAAACTCTCTGATTTTTAGGTCTTATATATTCCTTATGTAAATTTGTAACATGTAATAGGCTCAGGTCTCAAAGAAATCCAGCAATGATGATGATGATGATATTATTATTATTACTATTATCCTTAAAAAAATACTATTTTCTAGCTTTTAGGTGCACAACTTCATTACTTCAATGTTATTTGGATATACGTGTATGCATTTATGTGTACCATCTCTACCTTTATGTCACACACACACACAAACAAAATGTGTAAATACATAAATGTTACAACAAATTGTGACTTAAAGTTTTCCTAGAAAATATCTTCTTTTCACATACTTGGATTTGTAAATGGAGCCTATTTGCCTACCAGCTCAAACTCATGTTCAGCCTAGCAAGCAAAATCATAATGTGCTTCCTTCGATCAAGAATAACACGTACGTTGTGTTGGGCTGGGAGTGAGAATCATTATTATCATTATTACATCTCAGCTGTTATTCAGCACTTCAATATGCTACAGTAACTTCATCATACACATAAGCCTTTAGGTTTTTTTCCATAGTTCCATGTCCCAAGACAGATGATGATACCATTTTGTTACTTAAAGGAGGAAATCTTACCTAAGAGTTGATGGATCCTGAGTCATGTTTCAGGACTGCTGAAACTGTTTCTGCACATGATTTATTGTTTTCTCAGGATGACAGTGAAAAAAAAAAGTTACAACTACTATGACTAGTAATAACAGTAGTAGTAATAATATGTGACAGTTAGAGCAAGTGGACACTCCGGGCCCCAAAGGGCATGTAGTGTGAAAACACTGAAAGAAACAAGTACATATGTACAGACAACAGGCTACAAGGAATTTCCCTCAGTGAGAAAGGTCTACATATAATTGCATATTTGTTTTAATTGCTTCTCACAATTGGTGTTGTTTAGGCAAAATAGATAATTTTCTCTGTGAGATTTAGTCTACCACCATTCTCTATTTATGTACTGATACCCTGCTGTAGTCAGAACTGCTGCTGGTTTTTCTGACTGGAGCCTTACAAAAATGATCAAAGGTAAAATATTCACACAAAGGCAGCTAAAAGTATGAAATTGGATTAAGAGGGTAGGAATGTGAATGTGATACATCTTAAACAGCAAATTTTTCAAATATTTCCTTGGATTTTTGTGATTGGGGGAGGGAGGAGGGTGTTTTTAATTTATTTTGGTATTTTTGTTTCCTATTTAAAATGAAACCATTGTCATAGAGTTATTTAACACAAAGTATTTATTTATCTCAAAAGATGTCTGGATCACTGTTACCTATAACCATCTCTAGTGGCAAAAATTTTCACCTAATGTGGAAGAGACAAAAGAGTCAAGCCAGTGTTTGATAAAAAAAGTCTATTTTCATTAAATGATAGCATGTTATGATAATTTATTAAATATTGGTTTTACAGTTGCATTTTTTTTTTTAATAATAGTTCTAGGACAAGGAAGTTCACCTAAGCTATTATATCAAGATTTAGTACTCTGAACTTTAGCAAGCCGACATGAATCTTATTCATTGTAGGCATTCCTGTATCTTATATCAAGCTGATTTGTGAAGAATGCACACATCTTTTAGGTGTACTTTAAATATCTTGGACTGTGTCTTAGACAAAATTCCTAGCCAGGTATTTACATCCAGATCTCATCTAGTAAAAATCAGAATGCTGCACTCTTTCAATGGTAAGAAAAAGACATAAACACACAACTCACTATGTTTCCTAGCTCCATCAACATTTCTTTGTGATCAATAATTCAACTGATCAGAGATAAGGGGAGTTACATAACAGTAGAGTCAACAGGTAGCCAAAAAGTACTTTTTCTTCACCCTGCCTTGACTCAATTAGTGAAAGTGTTCTCCAGGTCAGAACTGTGGGTACAGTTTTGAGAAAGATAACCTCTGTTCCCAAGTCTTGTGCTTTCTGACAAGTTTTGACCAGTGTATAACTGATGGCTATTATGTAATAACAAGGTGGGTTAGATGCCTTCTCAGCAACCTGTGTTCAGTCCTCTGCACACGCAGGGGATAAAGAAGTTTCTGTGTGTTATATCCCACAGATTTAAGCCCTACAAACAAGATGACACATTAGCAATTCACTTTGATCAGCCCAGTATAGAATGATAGAATCGTTGAATGATTTGGGTTGGAAGGGACCTTAAAGATCATGTAGTTCCACACCCATGCCATGGTTGCAGGGGTTGTACCAGCTATTGGTAGGTTATCACTCATCCTAAGTTTCTCAAAACAAATACACCTCAGCTGGAGATCTGGATTCCACTACAGTGGCCGAGAAACTGAAAGCTGCTTGAAATTTTTCTACTACTGGATCTAGAAATGTGTTTTATGCTACTTAAAACCAACCAACCAACCAACCAACCATGTTCCTTTAGGATTAAGAAGTATTTAGGCTTAGACCTTGAACTAAAATATTGGACAAGGGACAGAAGTTTTTCAGATGATTCAGGAAAATCATGCAAATTTTTTTTTTCAAATTCCAAAAAGTTTTTTATCCTGATTTAAGATTTTTGTTTCTTTAAAATGCAAGTGAACATTTTTCAGAAACCTTGCCTTTCCAAACAATCTCTGTAGTGTACAGTCAATATATATTTCCAACAAAAATAAAAAGCTGCATTTCTCACTTTTAAATCATCAAGACATAAGTACACAGACAACTTGCTAACATGTTACAATTCTCCCAGAAATCAAATCCTAGAATTCAAATTTGGTCTAGAGGCCATAGGAAGTTAGAGTGGTATTCCTAGAAATGGAATTACAAGTAGAAGCACCTTACACTTGGCATACAAATTTGGCATGCAGCTTATATGACCTGCAAGATAAAGAATACATAATTCCACAATTATACTCCAAAACAAAAAAAAATCTACAAAAAATTTAAAATATCTTCCCCTTTAAGAGATTAAGACTGAAATCCTGCTTCCACTGAAGTCAGTGAGACTTGATAAAGGCCAAAATTTCATTCTGGTTGCTCTGATGTACCAGTCTGAGCACAGCTGAGTACAAAGATACAAGTCCTAATTCAAAGCAGTGCCCAGGCATGTTAGCTCAAAGGATGTACAAATGCTAAAAACTGCCTAAAAAGTTTATTATCTTGTGGCTAATCTTTCAAGGGATAAAATATGTTACTTAAATATGAGATATATGATAAAGGAACATTTGTCCTATAAAGTGATTCACTTAAAAAGAAAACTTAAATATCGAGACTACACTTAGTTTCCACAGAGATTTCTGCACAGCCTTCAGGATTGACACTGTGTTAAAGTATTAGTACAAATTTTCAAGCAGATTAATCTGAACATGCTTTGAAAACTTTAAAAAAGAGAACGGATAGCAAATGTCACTTCCTTAGTAGCTACAAAATGCAAACTCCAAGTGTTTTAGCCTAATGAATAAATGAGTTTGTCCTTTATGTATAAAATATAGTTTGTGTTTGTTGCACAAGTTTTTTAATAATAGATGAATTTTAGGTTTGCTTCAACATATTCAATACAGTGTGATTAATTTGGTTTTTCAAAAATGCAAACTAGACATTACTATATTACTCTGCAAAATGCACAGCTTGCAACATTATTGTCTCTGTGGGATCTTAAATTGAATTGTAAAATGTGTCTTATTTCGAGTTTGATTTATGTAAGAAATTTCAGTGGATAATGCCCTTTTTGAAGTTTCAGTGCTTTCTCCAAAGAAAAAATACATAACTAAAAATCATGACATAGCTTATTATAAATCACAGCAAAGTTTTATCCTTACTTAATGTTCCACTTAAAAATCATATACTGATGCTACATATTAGATTCAATTCAGTGAATTAATTTTTTTCAAGCTTCGTATTATGACAGATTATATAACGCATTTTTGACATGTTCTGTGATTTTATTGCGATATTCTAAGTAATTACCAAATCTCTTTTTCGCTAAAAAAGCTTTCCTGTGCCCTGAGAATTAATCTATGATACCATTTAACTTGGCTTTTTGAAGTAAATATCACTAGATAAAAAGCCAGCTGGTTCTGAATAATGGGATACTTGAATGAATGTATTAGTGTTTGAAAATGAGAGTACAAATCTTTTAAAAAGATTAATTTCCATAAGAAAGATAGCTCACAGATCTACAAAAGAATAAATTCAAAACATAATAAACTGGCAGAAAGAGAGGTAGATTAAAGTAAAGGCAGCAGCACCTTGTTATTGCAGCTGTTGTATGGCAGTGATTCTGTATCAATTACAACATTTGGTAGGTATGGGCAGCCTCTTCAAAGGCTTCAGTATAAAGCTTGAACCTGGAATACACAGTACACCCTATGTAATAACTTGAGTGATTAATTTTTTTTTCTTAACAGGACATAACTTTTGTTCCTAACAATTGAGTCTCTGGGAAGTGTTACAAAGACGCTTCTGACTTTAATGGGAATAGCTAACATCAGTTTTGTTTTTTTATTAAAGATTTGGATATGAATTTATCTTTATCATGGAAAGAGCTTGGCTTTATCACCACACACAAATGCTGACATCAGCATGTAAGCTGACTTTTGTTGTCCTATGGACTTTATTTTCAATATCCTGTTTCAAAATATGTTTCCTTGAATGGGTCTAGGATTCTGTGCACACAATTGCTTTGGCTAAATATTAATGAAACAAAGTTTGCTGATGCCACTAAATACTGCAGGTTTGCATAAACAAATGCTGAGCCTCGTAGAATTAAATCATACTGGGACAAACTTTAAAGTATGCGGGGCATTTGTTTGTTTTTTGATTATGGGATTAATCTAGTTTCCATCAGACCTGCTTCACGTTTTTCACTGGTAGGGTGGAAGCCAGTTTGCTCTTAGAAATCTGTTCTGGGCAATATAGTGATTTTGTCCAGAAACAGTATCCTCAAGGGATGCTATAAAGTACTGTATTAGTAAAGTGCAGGGAATTACATCTGCCAAATCCAAAAAACAAACAGCAAGACTTTCTTCTATGGTACAGACATCAAGTGCTGAAAGTGCTAGTACCAATATCATTTAGGCAACAGGAGTTGAATGTTCCAAAATAACATTATTTTCTTGCAAAACTGCTGGACAGCAGGTCTCCCAGACCCATGGGTCTGGGCCATACCAGTGCAGCTGCAAGGAGAGTAGCAAGTTTCTAAACAAGTCCAATAGGCATTTGAAACACAATTTCAGAAATTTCTATCTTAGTCAGACTCAGACGGATTTTCAAGCGATCAGAACCAAATATTCTAGGGTCATCTCAATGACAAAATTTAATTTCTTCCTCCAAAGCTTAGAGCTATTAAAAACAAAAGAAAATATTTGAATACTGAAAGATATTTCTGGTTTTATCCTGACTTGTTCTCTGTGGAAGCTGAACCGTTGTTGCTGTTGAAACCTAGAACAATGGCCTAAGGGCAGACTCTCATATATTTTTGGTAAAAACATCAGATAAAAATTTTACAAAATTATAACAGTGATTACTGATGACACAGTCTATACCTAAACTGTACTATGTACAAAAACTTACATAATTCTTATATATACATTTAAAAGACAAATTTCAACATACTTTTAAAATGCATCCTAACAGAAAAATTACAAGGAACATTGCAATTTAAATGACATTTGTAATATAAAAGTTGTAGAAATACTCAGTACTGGACAAAAATACCTAATCCTGAATTTCCATTTTGTTTTTTCAGTTCAATTCAGCATATTTTGATTTATATCTTGTCTGATATGTTTATAGATTTATTAGATATATAATACACATTTTTCAGTATGTGTATACTTTCTACATCACTATAAAACATTTTTAATTTCAACGCTTTCAAATTACCATATTTCGAAATTTCTTTTGCATTCCATATTTTTTACTTTTCCCATATCACTAAGAAGTGAAATGAAAGCAGATCCTGAAGTGGTGACATTTCACATGGACTATCAGACACTGACACAGACTACAAATGACCCGCTCATATGAATACTATTCAAAATAATAGTTGCAAAATGGGAGTGAAAGCAGAAGTTTGGTATAAGGTCACATGATCAAAGGTAATAATTAGTTAACAATTAGAGTTAATAGTCAGTCCCTGACAGTTGAGCCCAAGCAAGCGGCCACGTTGTACAACAGAACCTGTTACCCTAAACTTCAGCTCTGCCAAGATCACTGCATGGTCAGCAGAGCCCCATAAGGAATGAATTATTAAGCCATGATGACTCACAGATTTTCTTTCAGATGCTCATCTCTGTCAGAGATCATTAGAGAAATATTCTACTGCATATGCAAACACACAGGACACTCGTGTGCACTATACATGTGAACTACAGCATGCTTTCTGTACTATACAGTTACATTGCAAGGCACAGAAATACCTGCTGCCCCACCAGAGTATGGCAGACTTCAGTGAAAAGAGGAACAAAATCAAAAGACTAGAATTAGATCTGTGCAGCAGCTGCTGTGACTCATCTCAAAGATCCTACTTTCCTCCATTATTTCAATTTGCTAAGTCAAATAAACTGCCAGACTCCCTTGTACACTTTAAGAACACTGCAGACCTCCACACAGGAATGAGCTTTCAGTGATTAAGAATAATTTGAACTGAGTAAATGAAAGTAAAAACAAATCAGGGAAGTATTTCAAGATTAAGGCAAATGTCTATTGCAATACAACTGAAAGGACTTTAAACATTACAAATAATTCATTTTAGAATTCAGTGACATTTACCAGTCTTTGTCAAAACTGGCTGCAAAATGTTTACAGCAATTTTCTGAAAGCAACTCCAGATTCTTTTTTAATCATACTACTTTAGGAAAGCTGCTTTTAGTTAAAATACAAAAATCGTAGTTACAAGGTTTCTGCAAACATAACTGCCATTCCATTAAGGAAATGGCACAGCAAACAGTAAATAGTGGCCCCAAGGGAAATGTAAGTATTGATTTTATTACTATGTTGGTTGGGTTGTATTTGCAATTGTCAACTCTAATTTTAGGCTATGCATTAAGTATCCTTATAATAGCTTAAGGAAAAGAGCAAATATTAATTAGAACATATTGATAATGTTTTTATAAGTCTTAGATTTAGGGCTTTCCAAGCATATGTCTTGAAAACATACAAACCTACTTCTTGCTTGTAAATGTAGCTAATAGATGAACAGGCAGAAACTATAATTACATGGATTATATGATACTTTTTTGCATCAAGGCATCTACGAGATTCAATTACTTTAAAATTAAATTGAAGTGCAAAGATATTTCTTATTGCAAATGGCTATGCTATGGCAAATAAGATTGAAGGCACTGATGAAATACAAAATTATAAATACAGACATTGATTATGATTTTCATCCCAGCAACTGTTTTTTGATAGTCAGATTCCTATTCACCATTTAGTCTCTAAGCACAGATGTCTGCTACACACAGAAACTGCAGAATGGGTTATATTTGCAGATACTACTAAAGGTAATTCATGTCCTCTTTTTCCTAGTCTTTAATTAATTTAAAACAGTACTTACATAAAACCAAACTTATTATACATTATCATTTGTTCCTGATAATATCCACATGCCCTTAACTTGCAGAAGACTCATGACTCACTCTGGTATTATACTGCAAAAAGAAAGCAGCAGATTAAAGCAACCAACAGAAAATAAAGGTTTAAAGCTGCTTCTTCAAAGTTGCACAATCTTCCTATATGAAATGACATATGGTAAGTACGTGGTGATGGTAATTTCAAACAATGCAAGACTGATTGGACAATTCACAGGAAAAGGATTTCCTACCCATATGTACTTCGCATTTCAATTTACAGTGTGACTTGCACAAAAGGTACAAGTGCCAGCTGACGTAGCTGACGCTTCAGAAAAATCAATTCCTCATAAGTTTCTTGCCTAATGTGTTTAATATCTAGAGATAGCTAAAACCAACTGTTTGTGCCACCTACAGGGTTGTCAACTCTTGCAATTGTATCACCAATCCGGGTATCATTCATACTTCTTAAAAATCTCTGCTGCGAATACATGATGATTTTAGCACCTCAGTTTAGATTAAAGAAAAATTCCTGTTTCTTGCAGTAGTGTGACATAATATCCCAAATTAGGTGGACGTCCCTGCAACTGGGTGAGCATTACCATCTGAGGGACATCTCCCCAGGCACAACCACACTTCCAGCCCTGCCAGGGAACTCAGTCTTTTGTGTTGCAGCTGGACATTTACCCTGGGTTTATCTAAACACTCTGTTTTACATTGTTGTGAAGCTTTGTTCTAAACCTTAAGAAAGCAGATTACAAGCACATCGGTGTCAAAATATTATTTTTCAGGCAAATGGCTTGCAAAGCTCACTGCCTATCCCGGAATTGATACATACGATAGAAACATGTGATTGCTGTTTGGGGACGGGGTGGAGGGAGTTGACAGATTTCTCCTGTTGTCTTGACAGAGGAAACAAAGACCCTACTGATTTTTTTCCTGCCCTTACCCACACTACCTGCATGGAGCATGCACAGGTGCAGATTTGCTTCATGGGATGCAGAAAGGGCATTCTTTGTGGCTCACTGTGCTCTTCTATCATACCCCAAAAGAGCCAAGCTCACAAGGTACCACTACCACCACTTTGTTCTCCACCCAAGCACAGCCTCTTGTAGAGCTGGTCTGGGAGCTGGATAAGAAAAAGCTTTCCATATGTATCCTCTGCAGATTATATAACTTAATAGCCTCTGCAGAAGCCTGAAGGTGAATAAGCTGGAGTATGTTATGTTTGGCATGTACCGATGCACACAGATGTATAAAAGTTCAAGGACCACATTTGTTATGCGTGTATTTATACTTTCTTTCCTCCCAGGGGACACCAAGATCTTAGTCTATTAAAGTCTAAATAACATTTAGGTGATGCAGAGTGGATTGTTCGTGGTCACCTGATAAAAGTAAACTTCCTTATTCATACTGCTTACTAAAATCTGTGGCTATTGATTTCACTGAGCTGTTATGTATATTATACAGCTGTATCTTTGTTAGCAGATATTTAAAGTAGACATAAAAATACACAAATAAAATAATAAACCTAAATTACAAGGTTTATTTCATAAGTTATACATTTTCTGCCACAGTAGAAAAGGGTTTCAGCAATGCAAGTACAAAATGTCTGTGTGAAAAATGAAATGGGAACTTTTAACTGTGTAAATTGGACCATAATGAGCCCTGGTTAAGCCCTTTTTTACAGTGAATTTTATATTTCAAGCAAATGCAATGTTCTTAATATAATAATTTCTCAATGCACATATAATAATCAATACCCACAGTGCCAGGACAGGCACTGGAATATGGCTAAAATTGTTCCTCCCAATATTACTTAATAATGTTTTTTTTAAAATAAAATGCTTCTGTAGATGATGACATTATATGATTATTTGAAATTCTTACTAAAGAAAACTTGTTTCTGTTATTATTGTCTAACAAGACCACAATGTTGCATCATTTAACAGGCCTGAGAAGGCAGGCAACAGAAAAAAAACAACATCCCTTTGAGTACAAACCTCTTCGTGTATTAAGCAAGCAAACCCATGTAACTTCATGTTTAGCAATAATAACTGTATACTGTTTCTCAAAGAAAAATTCACTGTGCCTGTTTCAATCCTGCCAGATGTTATTACCAGTATTTATTATTGTTAAAAATTTTGAATTATAGCAGGAGAGCTTGTAATTTTCTTTTTTATCTCAGAATATATAAGAATAAGAAAGGTAAGCAAATGTCAGTGTTATTTGAACCAAGGGAAAAAGAAAAGAAATTAAAAAACAGCATTTTATTTTACTAAAATAGCATTAACAAAGCCACTGACAACTTTAAACAGGGTTTATTTTTTACATACTCAGAAATGAAAGTGATTAGTCTCAGAGAAATCTCTGTTGTGGTGATGAGGAGTGCACTGCCCCTAAAAGCTTCAAATCTTCCCCTGCACACCCTGACAAAAGTTCAGGGGTGATTTGCTGCTCAGAGACACATTCTTCCCCTGCTAATACAACTTTCTGCCAGTACAAGATAGCGTTGATGAGACTGCTAGTTTTCTCCCAAGGAGACTGGGTTATATTCCTGGAAGCAGCTGAAATTAGAGGGAGTTCTTCATTTTAGTGAGGAGGTTAAAGCATTCCAAAATACACACCGCTCAACTCACAGGAATTTGAAATGTGTTGCGTAAATAGCTCTAGCTGGTGACATTTTCTAAAGCTAAATAAGCTGCTTGGAAAAATGGTTTGAGCTGAGTCTTAGAATTACTAGTAAATCAAACAACATCAGAAGTTCACGACTCGATTAAAACAAGGTCCTACAAGGAAGTTTAAAAATAATACTCCAAATTTTATTTCAGCATATGAACCGATTACCCTGAATGTATTCGAAAACGTAGAAATCAGAAGGGTTTGATACACAAACCTTCTGAAAGAAACTCCGAGTTTCTCTTCCGTGAACCGGTTTCTCATACCACAGATGGTAGCCCAGGAGGGGAAATGAGTTCTGCAGACTCACCACCCACCGGTAGGGGAAGGGAGGGAGCAGACACTGAGGCTAGTTTTGACCCTACCCCCTAGAATACCAAACAGAATTGCTTCAAGTCACAATTTCCTTCTTACGCTGCTCCCAGGGCAGCATGCAATTATGTACTGCAACTGGCTTAGGGCAGGCTGGGTCCACAATTAGTCCCTTGACCTTGCTGAGACTAACAGTGTGAGTAAGGTGAGCATGACATATCTCTCTCTCAAAATTCTCAATTATTTTATGCAACTAATGTAACAGTAATTTCCCTGAATCTTAAAGAAATTGCTCACTTTCATAAAAAGAGACTTGCCTATAAACTCAACTAAAAGGTCAAAATGGTAGTTTTAATTCAAAGTTTCCATAGCTTTCTCGATAAAATGAGTATGAATATAGATTGTCGCTTTATTTCTACATTCCATTAAAAAAGCATAGGATTTTCTTCTACTTTCTGTAATAGGTTTATTAGTTATAGCTCTATTACAACAATACTCAAGGAAGTTCCATTCATATCATAGACAATTATCTGTGATAAAGCTCATGGCAGAAACTGTAGATGGAATAAATGCTGACATGGGTACATTAATGCACATGCCACTCACATCGTGTCAGGTACAGCTACCCCTTAGGTTCGAAGATACAAATGCTCCTTTCAGCACTTTGGCATATCTCAAGTAATTAGAAGCCATCTGCTGAAATCTTCTACATTCAGTCTCAAACAGCCATCTTGAAATGGTTTGGGCTTTATGTCATGCTGGAGGGCATACCTTTCCCTCCATGCTCAGGCTGAAAGAGGCCTCAGACAGTGAGTAAGAATGAGATCATGCAGTGAAAAAAAACACTGCCAGGAGTCTGACCTAGGCTGTCCAATTAATTGTCAGTGAGTTAAAACAATGCAAACTCATTAAACAAACAAATACAAACCCAAACTTCTAAATTAAAGATGAAATGTGGGTCAGTTTGGGACCCAATCATTAATTAAATAATCCATAATAGCCAATTAAAATAGACTATCAGGAAGAACTGAGGCAGGGAGAGATGGCTCAGTTAACCAAAGAGCGAGCAGAATGTGCTTCTTCTCATCTTGTAGCCAAGATGCAACATGCATCTACTGCGTACGAGTAATGGGCACAGAAGCTTGTATCCATGGTTGCAGAGGAAGACTTTTCAGGGCAACATTAAAATACCACAGCAAACAGAACTCATGGAAAGTCACTATTTTTATCTTCCAGTTATAGAATCCCTGTGAGTGGGGTTGCAACCTTTCTGTAACACCTGCCTTACACACACAGTAGAAAAAAAAATTATTCCTTACAACTAAAAGGTCACTTAATGAGACAGACATAAAGAATAAAACATGCCAGTATATGCCACATGCTTTGAATGATTAATCATACTGAGTTCTAAACCCATCATGAACACGTGAGCACAGCTCAGTGGTATTTGCTGTAAGATGTATACGATACGGTGAGGGAGCTACCATGGAATAGTAGTATACAATAAATAATAAATGGAGAAAATACCCCATCATAAAGTTGAAGAACATTTCTGAGTGCACAATATTAATGGAGATCAAAAAGGCAACTAACCCATGTGTAATACATGAGTAGTGAGAAGTAACCTCCAGAACTTCCATGTAAATCAGTTAGTTATATAGCACACTGGGTCAAGGTTTAGTGAAGCAACTTCTCAAGACCATAAAAGTCACTTATTGGAACAGCTGACTCTACAGCATGTATGATGAGAAGATGCTTTTTAGGAATCCTGAGTAATTAAAGGTGTTGCTTTGGCCAGTGACTATAGTTGGCTTATCAAGAGCAGTCACAGCAATATAACTGAGACAGCTTTCACAAGACAGGTGTCATAGTGTGGTACTGAAATAGCAGATTACAAATTCCCTGAATCTACTTCATTTCACAGGGCAAAGTTAGTCATGAAAGTCTCATAAAATCTAGAGCCCTTTCTACATCAGCTCTGCTATGCTGAGGACAACACTGAAAAGTGGAGTCAATGCACAGATATGCTTCAGCCTGATCTCCCACACTGCTTTGATTAAGAATGTAAGCATGTATACTGCAAATATCAACATACAGGTTATTGAGCATAATAAAAAATGAAACTATTCAAGACTATGCCAGCTATTTTTTAGCTAAAATGAAGTAAATTTATCAGTTAGGGAATATGAAAGAGTACAATACAGTACAAATATTCTTTCAGAAATCCATATAGAAATTTCGTATATGGTTTTGAGGATATATTGCTAGAAATATAGAATATTATAAAAATAATTTGGGGGATTTTGCAAATGGCTATTGTGTGAAATTAACTTTTTACAAAAGAGTTTATGATTGCAAAGAATCCTATCAAGTTTTCAAAACTTAACGTAATTATCTAAACATCCTTAGTTTATGCAGCTTTGCACTAATATCCTTGAGTATAAATCCTGCAAGTACATTAACCTTCACCTATTCAATACAAGTTTCTTAACTACACAGAACCCTACAAGTGCTCTTCCTTATTCAAATGACTGCAGTCATACCCCAACAGTGCTCATTATTTTTGGCTGACGAACCAACAAAACTTACCTATCTATTAATCAATTAGTACGTCAGACTGAAGCTGTATTACAACACTATTTTGTAAAGCCAGTAATATATCTGTCTTTCCTTGACAGAACAATTAATTACATGTTAAAGGTGGTTTCTGCACATAGGGCAAATTTCTGCTTGTGACCACGGAAGTATCCAGTGGAGCCCTGGCTGAATCTCCCCCAGCTCATCCCATCTCTCCATGGGATGGGATCCCACCTCTACATGCTTACATAAATAACTTATCTCCATTAATAAAGGCCTGGAAGAATCATTTACAAAGTGGGAAATTTAAAGACACTCAGAGGGTGCATAGAGAGGCCAGAGATTTTAAACCTTTTCTATAACCTCCCTTATGCACCATAGCCAACAAAAGGAGCTCAAGCTGGGCTGAAGCTTACTAGCTGGAGAATACAAGAGCCAGGAAAGCTCAGGAGACATTCCTTCAAAAGGCAAATGGGGTCCACTGTTAGGCAGTATTATTCAAAGACCCAGAAAAAAAGCACAAACATAAACTCAGTGACTCTAGAACTTGGTCAGTAGTTTCAACCACAAAAAAAAAAAAAGAAGAAAAGCTAAAGATCTACTAAAATTGCCTCAACTATGAAGTTCTGTAATTAAAAGTGAAATCAAATAGAGAAACGAGCAGCAGATGTTGGCTTTATTTCTCTATGTTGACGTTATTAAGGAAACATTTCCCCATTCCCCTCCCCCAAGACATCCTTTTCTTCCATTTATGTGCTATGATTCCTATTATTTTCTTTTCCCACTAAACAACTGTAACCTTCATCAGTACAATGAAGCCATTTATGTCTAAATTCTTGTTGCACTTGGGATTTTTCTTTATGTGTTTTGTAATTGTTGTAGTTGATTTATAACTTTTATGTCTCTGATGTAAAATGGAAATAGAATACAATCTTTTTTATTCTACTCTGATTAACACCTGTAAGAACACAAGAGATATACAAAAATAATCCTTTTTTTTATAAAAAGAACTTCTTCTCTAATTACTTTGTTTTAGGAAGCTACTGAAGACCTCCCCTGACAGGAATTAAACAAGCACCCAGTTGGTGCTTTATTGTCTCTTGAACAAAATGATTTATTGTTTGTAGTCTGAAAGCAAAAAAGGAGGAAAATTACATTTTCTTGTACCAGTAACCCTACTACTTGTTCTATACTATTCTTTGAAGATTACAATAACCAATATTATAACGGTACCAGAAATAGTTAACTCTAACAAAGCTGCTTACACAAAAGCAGTGACAACTGAGATCACTGTACCTCATGATGATTTAACCTTACGTGTTAAATCTTGTGTTTCTTACCTCAGAATGACCTGCTATAATAATGTTCAAATTTCAATTTATCTTCTACCCTAGAGTCTGGACATAACTGATTTTTTAAAAGTTATTTTTTTAAGGTTTCAAATAAAGAAATTTTAATTAAGTAGGAACAGGCAAAAATTATAAGAAAAATTGTCAAGAAGTGGAAGTCAGAAATCATTTATGTGAGTCAAAACTATGAATAGCAAACTATTTTTCAGATGATTTATTTTCTGTATCAATGAGAATTGAATGGATTTTTTTTAACTGATTAATTAAAAAGTCTAAGTTCTTACTGCTTATGGAAGAACAGCTGTAAATGGGCAGAAGAGATTGTACCAGGCTGCATACCTAAACCCAAATGTACAAGATGTATATATATATATATATATATGCACATACACAGCAGATGAAAAGTTGGAAATTCAAAATGTTTTTGTCGGAAAAGAGGTCATTATAAGAGTGATGGTGTTATGAGTGCAGGAAATTGTTTATCTTCAAAACTTCCAGCTACAGCTCTTTACCCACATTTTTCGGCAATTCCATGGAATTTGGATTCACTATTAGCAGAACATACTCTAATGCACCCCAGGAAATTCCAGAACCTTTTCTGTGAAGTTGGTTGAAGCTGGAAAACTATTTAACAATGGGATTTATTTTGAATTGGATGAGGCCATTAGAAAACTACTGATACTCCATGAGAAAAGAGACAAAGAGGGAATATGCATCCTGTTCTTAACAGAGATGTTTGTTGGTACAAACTCAGGATGACATGCATCATGGAGAGAACATGGCCAGACATCAGTGTTTCTGGAAAATTCCTTTAGGCCAGGTTATAACCTTCTTTCTCTTCATAAACTGATTCTATTTAGACAAGGCTGAGAAAATTGCTAAAATAACTTTAAAACAGGTAAGACATCACAAAATTGTGCCATTATTTAAATATTGATTAGTAGTTGCACCAATCATATTATTATTTATGTTTTAGACATTATGTTATGTACATTATTATTATGTTATAGAAAAGAGAATCTTTTAAAGGATCATTAATATAAGTGCAAATTAGGGCAAGGAAGAAATTCTGAAATATTTTCACTGTCTTATTTGTGGCACTATTTGCTCCCTGAGACAAGGGAACTGTGTTGCACATGGCACTGCAAGCTCCAGAGGTCTCTTCTGTCACCTGCTGTCATTTCAGGTGCCCTGATGTGGTGCCTGATGTGTCCCCACTGGGCTCACAAATATGACAGAGCACCTACTGCATATGATCTCTGCCATTCAGGAGTGGAAGCTGGAGGCTGAGTGGGATGCCCGAAGGCATTCCAAATGGTACAAGGTACCAGTACTGAATCAAGTTGCTGATGTCTTTCTTGCTGGAAGTAGTTTCATAACACAGAATTGTCAGAGAGTTGGAAACTCTGTAGCAAGCTTCGTAATGCTCACCCAAAATCTCTCTTGTAATCTTTAGATAATCTTGATTGCATTGTCCAGAAAAGTGTGATTTATACACGGCAATCTTCAGCTAAGAATAATAAAAAAATCATACCCATACACTTAAATGAGTGCTTGCTCATTTAAGCTTATACATAATTTAAGATTTTTAAATGCATATAACCTAGAATAAAGTTTCTATTTTTAAAACACCTTTCCTTTTAGCAAAACTAGGTGGAATTAAACAAGAAAATTGCATTCTTCAGATGTGACAAACTCAAGTATAATTTTAACAATGTTATGTCCTATAATGAGTTGACCTTCTATTCTCCTTAACCCTTTTTTCCATCAAAGCCACCTACACCCACATTCCCTTCTGTTTCTCTAATCTGCAATTATTTATGTTTTCTTCATGCTGCTCTATCCACCATGGGAGTAAAATTGTATTTGGTGAAATATAGAGCTAATTATACCATGAACCCAGCAACAAAAAGAGCAGATGTTTCTTCAGACGTGCTAACAGTCCCTATGCTTAAAGCACACATAGTAATGGACTGAACAGTATTTGAAAAAAAAAAAACCACCATGATGGGTTTAAACATGTGGAAAGAAATTATCACAAAACTCAAACAGAATGACATACTTAATAGGCTCTAAAGCATTTATTCAGTTGTTGTATTCAGCAATGATTTTTGCATTAATTCAATGCATATGTGAGGCTATACATGGGGTCAAATATTGCATATAAAGCAATTATCCTCAACTTTCTGATCTCAGTGCTCAGTTTTCTTCAGGATCCCTTCCACCTGTCCATCAACAATCTGCCCACTTCTTTATCTACCTGAACATTTCCCAAAACACAGGAAATACATACGAGAATAACTGTAGTGACAAAGAAAGAAAAAAAGGTGCTTTCTAGTATTTTTTAGGTTTTTCTTCACTATAAGTAAGCAAGAGCCAGAAAACAGAACTTAAAAATGAATTAATAAAGACAGTTTGCAGTTTAGCACTTACTACAAAAGGTTTATCAGGATTAGACTGAGGTATCTCAGAAGTCTGCAGGGTAGCTTCTGCAAGTAGGGGATCACCAGAGCACTCTTTCCCCCTCCCTTATTCATAAACTACCACAAAACTATTATTTCTCTTTCTCTACTGCAAGCAAATTACTTCAAAACTGAAAATAAGTCTACATAAACCTGAACAGAAAATTGCAATATTTCCCTATCCAAGTTGGAAGTGATTAAGGATAACTTGTAAACCCTCATGTCAGGCAAAGTTCCTGTAATTCCAGTTATTTTGTATACATTAATGCACTCTACATTTGCCATGTACCCTCTCACCTCAGTGGAGTCACAGCTAAACTGCTCTATAATAAAAGTAAAATAAACTTCATTCAGTAAATACCTGCTAGTTTACAGTAAGATACAAATATAGCACATCACCAGCCAAGCTTCAATAGTAAAATTGAGACCACACAGAATTCAGCAAACACAAACTTGAATCACAAGCAGAAGCATTAAATACGTTATCAATATAAATCATTTTCACAGATGTGCAGTACCAAATCTGAAAGGGCACTTCCCACTTCACTAAAATATACATTATCACCATACAGTTAGTTCAACTCCACAAATGGGAAAAAAGTATTAAAAAGTTGTGATCTTAAATTCATCCTTGAAGGGATCCATGCCTCCATAAAGTGTATTTCCCCAGTGATAAAACCTAGAGAAATAACTCTAGTAAGAGATATCCATAATACAGAATTTCAAATGACTGCTTAAAAACACACATAACGAGACTAATCACTGTACTCTAGAAAGCACCATGTCTTTAACAGCAATCATCACAGTATGAAATCAACTTGAGCTTATTACATTTGGCTGAATAATCTAAAATTGTAGAATTAAAAATAATTATTGATAAGAGATAAGACATAAAACCTCCCTAGCTGTTTGAATCTAAGAATATCAGGGGATGGAATGAATGTTGAATTTATGTTGTGGAAAATTGGTCCCAAGCTGGTTTTACACTTCATCAGAAAGCACTTTTGTCTTGTATGCAAACAGTTAATGAAGCATACCCAAACTGCAACTTTTTTTGCTAGCTCTGGTGTGGTAAGACTCACAGCATATTCCATAGCTTGCAGAAAATTTTAGAAACATTATAGATTTTTTATTTATTTTTCTTTGGTTATAATGCAGAATCCTATAATTTTAAACAAGATTTCTTCTTGCATTTTCAAGAATTGTTTTATACATCTTGCAGATGCAGAAATAGAATAGCCTTTCATATATAAAGCATTATTTTTTTGTTCCTTTACAGAGCATTTTCAAGAAAAAAATGACACTACATAAGTAACTGGTGCTTTCATAAATTCTAAGAATGTATGGATTCTTACCAAGCTCTCATGCTAGATGTGTGACTGGTTTTAAGATTTTACAGTTGCATCTATCTCTATTTTATTTTTGTTATGCTTTGATTCAGCTATTCTCATAGTTGAAAACAAGTAACTTACTATTTCAAGTGGATAATAGTTATACTATCACGTTTTCTAGAGAAAATGGGCAGGACAGCCTCTTATATACCTGAAACTAACTGAAACTGAAACTAACATATAGAGCATAACTAACATATAGAGCAGGAAAGGCTTTACAATATTACGAAACTTGCTTTTAAAGGCTTTCCTTTCACGTTGCAGTTTCATGACTTTTGCATCAAGAATTTGTCTGCAGAATTATATCTGAGTATGGCAACCAGGTCAATTATCTCAACCGTACACACTGTTACGATTAACTTTGGAAAATTAGTGGGCTTACACAGCTGAGCAAATGATTGGTGAACTCCAGTCAATCACCACATCAAAAAGAAAGTTCCAGCTGCAAAGACAAACAGCATTAATGCTCTGCAGGAGGGGACAAGGCTGCCTAAAAAATGGTGTAATGCAGGGACTGAATGTATTTATTTACTCAAGAATCACAATGGCTGTTTATTCTGTGGGATCCAGCCCTTTACCACTTCTCCTGTAAAGAAGTTCCCATCAGCAGACCAACACAAAAACCCCTACTAATATAGATTGTATTGAATGCTCAAACTTCAGGAAATTGGTGTACACTGTTTTCTGCCATACATCCTCATTAAATAAGCCCACCAATTAAGGGCACAAAATACAACTTTGAGCAGCCCTTGCTAAAAAGGAAAAATTAAAATTATCTCCCATTAACAGCCTACAGAAAGATGACTCCACGAAGCTGCACATCAACTGTACAGCCTGGGGTATGTCTCAACAATTACTACCATCAAACCCACCCAGATTAGATTAGAAGTTTGGGGCACTCCAGTTACAGTTAGGACTGCAGAAGTTCATAACATTTAAATTAGTAACAGTCAGATGACATTGCAATGCCTGTTCTTACGCTTTGAGTGTCACCAAAATAGATTTCATATAAATAGATTAAATACATAGTAGACCTAAACCATCCTGCACAACAGTTTCTTTAGATTCCTTATGTTTCTAGCATATACAATAGCTCATATACAGCCTTTTCATTTTTTTTTTATCATGCCATAATATGCTGACAAACAAAAAAGATTTTGCTAACATGCTTATGTTTTTTACTATACATTTGCAGTACTCCACTTTGAGGAAGATCTCTATACTCATAAGAGATTTTCCAAAGGTGGCCAACCCAGAAGCGTTTGCAGGGCCAAAGAAACATGTGGCAAAGCATCATCTTAGAGCAAGCCATTTCTGGCTGGGGCAATTTCTCATATTTAAATTTGGACAATGAATTTGTTGGACTCATTAGCTAAGAAAGCTGGGCTTGATTAATCCTCTTTCAATATAAATCTTTCAGGAAAGCCCAACTGCAGCAAGAAATGAAAGTGGAGATTTGGAAGACCCCACTATCTCCCTCCCTCCCTCCCTCCGAGTCCCTAGCAGGGAACTGCTTCAGCATGGTGTGAAGGGACATCATGCGGCTGGTGGTGCTGTCTTTCAGATGAGATATAAAACTGAGTTCTGACAACTTACAGTCATTAAATATCCCATGGCACTTTTCACAGGAGTACATGTGTTAACCCATATGTCCTGGCTATATTCCAAATGCATAATTGCATTCTGCCTACCTAAATTCCCTATGCAGTTTCAGTGGCATGCGGAACTATTTATTCTCTTTCTCTCCTCTTTCCATCATTGCTCTTTAGCATTTATCCTCAGGTCCAAGAAAAGGCACAGTTATACCACAATACCTAACTTTCAACTGGCAGACATAAAAGAATTGAAGGCAACTCATATATAAAAAACAATGCACAGGAAGAATGGGGTTCCTCAGAATTCAAAGAAAAAGAAGACAAGAAAAAAAAAAAGTGTGGAGCCACCTTAGCTAGACAGGGCAGAAATATCAGTAACAAAAAAATATCAGAACTGTTATGATTCTCAGTTTAGGTTTTAAGTACCCTTTTTGAAAAGTACCTCCATTCCTCTGGGCTGTACAAGACCTTCATAGACTTGTAAAGGGACTGGCAGGATTTTAAGGGGCTTGGGAAGGATTTTAAGGTACCTGGAGACTTAGATACTTAAATTACCCTTAAAATCCCTATCAGCTGCGCTCCTGATGATAGCCATCTACTCTGTTAAGTTAAAAACAAAGAGGCATTTCAAGGTATAATTCTGTATTTTACATTTTAAATAGACTGTAGGAAAAAACTTTGATAAAACACAGAAAGAGGCCCTCCACACTGGCAAATAACTGCTTTCACAGGAGATGGGCGAAAGATGTTTGAGTCAGTCATACTGACCATATTTCCTTAGAGATGCTTTATTGACTAGATCTCTAGTTTTGAGCTCACACCACCCAACTTGATGGAACTTACAGTGGCTTCTTGCTTTGTGCCCCTTGCCACACACCAAGCAAGGTATGTGCTAAATTCTGCCCTACAGATCACAGGTCTGAAACCAGTCAATGCAGATATAGTTAATCTTCTACAATACATTTATTGACCATTTCTCTCTTTTTTCTTTTTTTTTTTCTTTTTTTTTTCTGTTTTTTGATAGCTAAATAGTAAGTAGTAGTGATACCAACTAAATCAGCACTGCCTAATCAACTCAGCTACGAAACATTTGCACCTAAATTCACTAAACTGAAATATTCAGTGTAAGTTACCAACTGCCCCATGCCCTGTATAGTCAGTGAGGAGTCAGCTGTACAGCAATTCACACATACATCATCCCACATTGGGGATATCTGTCTCTTGAACTGTGGATAACTGGATTCCAAACTTCAGCACTTTATGAAGTTAAATAAGTTAAACAGGACTGATATCAAGCTTTTTTTTTTTTTTCTTCTTCTTCTTTTGTGAAAATCACTGTTATATTTCTATCATAAAGGCAGTACAAGGAATTATGTAGAATGAAGTGAGATTTTGGGTTTTTGGTGAAATTATCTATACGTTCGTCCACAGGTTTATTCTTACCATTAAATGATTTTCAGTTGCATAACACAGAGAATCAAATATATTTTCTTGTAGCCAAAATTATTGATTGAAATACTATTGGGCAGCAGTGATGTCAGAGGGATGTTCACTCAGTGTTCAGCTTTACTCACATCTCTGAGCTAACTTGCTGCCAGCCTTCTTGATTATTAAAGTCACTGTATCTTGAGGTTTCTTTGAAGACATACATTCAGGTCTTAGCTTTTGATAAGCTCTCAAAAATACCCAAAACAACCTCCATATACTTTGTGAGCATGACTGCATGAAATAAAGGCAGGTCTGATGGATGTTTAAATAATACAAATGAAATTTTGTAATATATGTCCCTGATTCTCCTTTCACTTATGCTGCTGTAAATCTGGGGGGAAAAAATCCCTCCATGGATTTTCATAAACTTACTCTGCTCAAAAGCTGATACAGTTGAGAAAGAATCAAATATTCTTCATTAAAATATTGATTGTGCACTTAGGAAATTAAAAGAGTTGTGATGCATATACTGAAAATAAATATTTTTTTTAATATATATTAACTTTTGTAAGCTTATAGGCTTAGAGAGAATTCCAAGTAACTAGCTTGTCTGAAATGAAAACAGGAATATTCCTAACAAAAGTGTTTTCTGTTGAGGGGATTAGAGGGCAGCAGTTTAGCTGTGAAGCCTCTGGAATATCCTACATAAAAACAGGTCATTTTTAATATTATAAAACCCCCAAACTTTAATACAGAACAACAGATTGTGCTAAACTCACAATCCCCTTTCTTCTTCTCCCTCTGACATGCAAACACCTGACACACAAAGGGAGTCACATTCAGAAGGAGATTATGATGCAATGATCTCGTTGTGAATGTTGCATTATGGTTTCAGCATCGCTGTAAGAGCTCCCCTGGCACTTGTGCTTACAGCAATTTGAATTTCTCTGGCAGCTAGGTATGATTTGTGACAGATTTCAGCTTTGCTCCTCATTGAAGGAGTACACGGGCAAGTGCTTGAGGTATTTACCATGGAGATTGGAAAGAAGAAAACATGTAAAGGAATATTTGAGGTAGTCTTTTTTTAGCTTTTTGTTTTGGTTTTTTTTAACAATGATTTATATTTTTTCTTTTTTAGTATTTAAGTTATCCAAATCAGTTCTTTTTCAATGGCATCATTTTGTGACTCTTAGGAAAAGTTGTCTCACTATGCTGTTCTATTTGAAGGATTATTCCACTTACCCTGATAGTGAAACTGTTAATTTTAATGACTATTATAAATTATCAATAGCCGAATGCTCCATGCAGAGTACAAAGAATCAATTGTACTGCAGTTTGTGACACAAGTTTGGAAAATCTAAAGCTGACAAAGTAGAGTTATCTTTTTATACTGGAAAATATCTTACGCTCTTGTAAAAAACCTAGGGTAAGTAGACAGGTTACATTTTTGGCACTGGATTCCCCCAAAAGTTTGCTGAGCCAAAGCCCCTACATCGAGGGCAAATGAACAAGCTCCCAAAGCTCACCTACAAGGATTGTTCTCAGTATCTCTTCTCCACAGAAGCAGCAGCAAGCAGCTGCACCAGCAAGCAGCGGCATGCAAAGTTTCTCTAAAACTTTCTTGGTTCTGCGACCAGATCTTATCTTGATTCCTTCCTCATTCCTGTAAGTAAGTAGTGGAAGTAGTCCCCATGAACACAGAGCGCTCCATAGCCAAGGCTGCACTCTGAGCACAAGTACTCAGGGTACAATGACAATTTGCTGGCCAGTTTTGGCAAGAACGGATGACTGAGAAATTTAACAGAGAATTATTGCACAGCCTACAAAGAGAAAATCTGCATTTAGTAAAGGATCTAGGTTGACTGGGTTTAGGCTAGTAAAGTTTGTATTTAATCCAACAGAATGGATCCAAATTTCCACTCACATGTAAAAATAGCCTATCGATTAAAGCATATTTCTTCCTCTTTGGCCCTGTTTTTCAATTATTTTATTTAGGACAATAAGTTTGGTAAGTTCTTTTGTTAACGCAGTTCCTGTTATTTTAAAAGCAACAGATTTTATGGCCCATGGTTATCATCTGAGAAATATGTACAAGAAAGAATGCATAGGAGGTGGCAGGTGCACCCTTGGGAGGATAAGAGTGTCCACATGGGACCAATCCTTCTGCAAGTAGCAGTTTCTGTATGAATGGGTGAGAAATGTTCTTTTGCATTTGCAGGTGTTCTATATTCAAAAAGTACAACATAAGACATGACTTAAGGATTAACCCTCTAATCTGCCACTCATCCTCAACTCAGGGTTCCATGTATGAGAAACCAGTCTTCAAAATAATTTAAAGAAACTATTAAATCAAAGCATTAATTTAATTAAAGGATGTATATAAAAAGGTAACAAGTACATTTCTGTAGCTATGTGATCTTTTTAATTTACCTACTTAATTTTTAAATGTTACATGCATAGTCTTTAGAAACTAATGAAACAATGCAGATTTGATTTATTTCATTTAGAAAATATTACAGTATATCTGGACTATCATGGATTTGTTATTATCTGCCAACTGAAGAGTGGAGCTATAATATAAATTACATAAAATTTCAAATACAAAAGAAAACCACAACACGTAGTGATTTGTCATACTTTATCATTAAAAAATACATACTTCAACTAACTACATTGTTAACAATTAAAAAAAGAAAGCTCTAGTCTAGCCCACTCCAGCATCTTTGAGTACTAAATGGAGTTAAATGGGACGTGTGGATTTATTTTTCTTACCAACTGATCATTCTTTAATATGACTGTATCTTCAAAGAAAATAAATGTCACAGAGAGAGGCTGTGGAACAACTGTTCACTGTGGAGGCAGTTTGAAGAAAATTCAAGATTATATAAAGTAGTAGAAATAAAATGTAGAAAATATGTAACCAATGCCTTTATCACCAGTTTTTTGAGAGAGACGGAAGTCGAAAAAATCATTAATATATGAGAATACGTGACAGTAAACTTGGCACAACTGTTAGTCCTTCTCACTATACAAGAATGTGAAAATATTCCATGAAACTGATATACAACATATCAGCACATATCACTTTCTTGAAGAGACAGAATTACTTGTTTTTAAAATATTTATAATCATACAGATGGAAATAATTGGAACAGCAGTTTGTTTAAACCAGAATTTATCACTTAGTATCGCAGTGGGGAAAAGCTCTCATTACATTAAATATAAGAAACAACTACATGAGAATAAAAATGTTTCATTTCAGATCCTTGTTGACTGATGAAGACTAGTCAGAAACTATTCATGCACAGAAGATGATTCTATATCTGCCCGCTGTCAGTTTCTTGAACTTTCCTTTGATGGGTGCCGTGATTGATAGGACACCCTGACAAATCCACCACAAGTCCACTGCAAAGTGGAAATACTATGTCATGCCGATACTTGAGAGACTGTCATGGCTGAGGAATGCTTTAAACTATTTATAGTGACATCACAAAAAATGCCATTATTATAAGGATACATCTTCTTAACCTTTTGCTTGCAATGCTTAAAATATTTTGATTCTATTGCTACTGTGTGATAAGAAAAATATTCACTACTTAAAAGGGTGTTATATATATATATAAAAATGTGACATATATTTATATATTTAAATATAAACATAGATTAATATGTACATTAATGCATATTTGTATACTGATGTTCATATATAAAGCCTAAACATCAGTATATTAATATATATATTAGACTATGTTTTCTTGTACAAGAGATTAACGACCAGAAAATGATACATTCTTGCAGAGTTTATCAAAAACTTGAAACAAATCATTAATTATATTGAGGAATAGAAAAACTCCAACAAAATAGAAAGTATATCTGTATACACAGTACTAATTAAGTCAGAGTATTTAAATGTAGCAATTGTGCTCTCACTCTCTTCTGTCTTTTTTAAGCATTGAAGAGAAAGAGCTATTGACTTATTCATTTCAGTTGGCAAGAAATTTCTCAACTTCTTTGGGTCCTTAAGTGCAAGAATAGTTTAGACCCCATCTTTGCATATTACTTTATCTTTCAGTGGTAATTAACAGAGTCTTAATCTGGCTAATGTTAATGACCACTGTTCTTTCTTTAAATCCCAGTTAAACCAAGCTTATTAAGGGCCAATTAAAGGAAGTCTTATGTGATCTGAATAACACTAAGACCAATTTTTAACAGCTATAACTATTTTGGATGATGATTGTGGAAAAGAAATGCAAACCCTTCTCATTACAGCCTTTGTTTTAAAATGAACTGTCAATGACTATTGGGAAGGATGGGGAATCTTGGTAAAAGTCAGAGATTGATTTTGTAAAATGCAGGTGTTCGAAAAAATTCCAGCTGCATACTAGTCTTTCAAGTCCTGCCAATATTAAAGGTAATATATACCTAATTTCCACTTAATTTTTCATAATGCTACAGGACAAAAGTGAAACAACACTTTGCAGTAACTTTCCAAGTGGTAACAACATAAATGTGGCCATGGCCAAAATGAAGAAAAACTTGCTTATCACTTCAATAGGAAATGAAACATTTCCACCCATATCTAAAATAATGAATATATAGAAGTTTCCACTCCAGATTTGTCAAAAGCTTATTGGTGCCACTTTTGTCTAAGGTGATCCTTCTACAGACACCTTGTTACAAATCACCACCTGCTATTTCTTACATATCTAAGACTTCACTCATTGCTTAACTTCACCATTGCTTCCCTTTCATCTGGAAAGCCATACTAACGATCTGACTATTGCTTCTAGCTAGTAAACAAAATATTACTTTCACCGCTATTACCTAAAGTCCTAAAACCAAACAGCTGATGTCCACTGCAGCAAGTCACCATCACACAGGTCCTTTGTCTATTCTGCAGCACACAACAAAACAAACTCCATGGTGACAACTCTTAAATTCTGCAGCAGCAGCCACAAAATCCATGGCAACATTAATATATTATTGTCTATAAAATACTCTTCATCTCTACTTTCCCACTCCCATACAAACACATTCAGCTATGACTCAAAGCAGAGAATATCACTGATGAAAAATTGATGGCTATTTTTAACAATAAATCCTGAATTGTTTTTCTCTGTTCTCCCTAGATAATTTGGCAAACCAGCCCCTTGGCTTCTCAGAGAGTTCTGCACAAATCATCTTTTTATCCTGATACCAGCATAGAAGAAGACTTGTATCTTGATTCTCCAGCTTTCCACTCTTTGTCAGGTTATCAAGCTCACTTGGATCTCCTAAAGTTTTCCATCTATCATAAGCTCGATATCAGTTTTAACCTTTTGTGCTCTTCTTCCTGTCTCCACAAGACAATACAGCTGTATTTCAGCTGTGAACATAATTACAAAAACAAAACAAAATCCCTTTCAAAACTGTAAGTAGAATTTTGCAGAAAATGTGGCTACAAGAGTGCCAAGCTTTGCTCTACACAGCCTATCCGATAAACTGACATCTGTCAGCACTGCTGCTGCAATAGGAAAGCATTCTATTTTCCCAAAATAGTTATCAAGGCATGATGAAGAGAGACAGAGGGGAAACACGACACTGTAAAAATTGTATCATGCAAGCCACAGCAAAACAGGAAGAAAGTGGTGACAATCGTAGAGGATATTACAGTACCGAAACAGGGGTCCGCATGTCATAGCCAAAAATTCAGTTCTAGATGAGGTCTCACATATAGTTCTGGCCACGAAAAATTCAAAAAATGCAGATAAAGTAAGTTTAATTTTATCCCTAGTTGCATATGTTTATTTGGCAAATCCGCTTTTCCATATAAAGGTAAGCAAAAGATAGACAACCCAGAGTCTTGGTCTATCCTGGGTACATAAATCCCCATGCAAACCCCATAGCAAAGAGCAGTAAGAGAGGCTGGTCAGTCACAAAAGAAAAGAAGCATACTCAATAGTATTTTTAACTTGCACTTCCTCATTCTGATCCTTCTTTTGTTCGTTCTTTCTCCCTTGGTTCTCCCCCGCCACCACTTCCCACCATCACCGATCATTAGATGGCACTTCTGGATTTTACTAAAGAGCTGCTTTTGTGTATCTTCTTCCAGTCCAGGTTTCAACTCTACACCAAGGAGTTCAATCCTGCATCACAGACCATGAGACTTCAGTACAAGTCTGACTGCTGTACTGGTACAGCAGCAGTTCTGTCTGTGCCCAGGGACACCTCAGAGATGTGTGAGTATTACGGATGCTGTGTGCAAGCAACTTCAAGTTTTACTGGCCCCTAGATTTTGTATAAAGCTATTTATGTAATCATTATGGGCTATTTAAATACTATTTTGGAAAATGCATGGACTGCAAAACGTTATTCTTTGCCATGTGTGACATCTGTTTAGCACTGCTGTACCAACAGCCACACTTAGGATGACTCCTGCAGGACCACTTACCTGTATTCCATAGGATGAACCTCAGCATCTACTCAGTAGCAGAACTAAGGCAGGTCCTTACCCAGTCCTAACTCAGCTCTGGTCATCCAGGCTGGCTTTGTGCAGAAAGAGAAATTAGAAATTATTGGTAATAGGGATCTATTACCAATCTACTATGCATGAGCACCTGACTGCAGTCTGTGTGTGGCCAGGGTGCTCTCAGAAAGATTTACTGATTAAGGAAACCAATAACAGTATCCATATGACACAATACTTCACCCAAAAGTGACTGAGCATGTTTGTGAGAGCATTAAACAAAAAGCTAAATTCTGTTGCTGGCATTCGTACTCCATAAGCCACATTCAGTTACTAAATAAAGTATCTGCATTCTCTTTCATATCTATAAATTACTGCTAAACCTGATTTGCATGAAAAAAAACAGTTGACAATCCTGTATATTTGCAAAAGTCTTGATGCGGCACATCTCCAGAAAAAAAATGAATGGGGATTCCTAAGCCAGAACGAACAAAATAAGCATTACACAGATTCCAAAAGGAAAGATATTGGTTTCTCAGTCACCAGAAAAAATGTTGGACCTAACACAATAGAAGTGTTTAGGAGAAAAGAACTAAGCAATGCAAAAGAGAAGAGATCTAATACAACCACCCTGGACATGAGGCTTGTGAAATTGCATTAAGGAGATGTCTAGTGAAGACTTCTGGTGAGTTCTATAGAGTAGACAAAAGATATATTATCCATAGTAACACTTGTTTTTTACTGCTCAGGGTAGGAAAGTAGATCAAGAGCTTCAGACTATAGATTTTTCTTTCAAACACCCTCCATCTCTTATTGTCCCCAACTTTCCACTTGTTAATTTAAACTTCTGGGTAGTTCTTTTCCTACCCAGATCTTTTATCTGCTTCGTCAGTCTCCTTCCATGTAACTGGGGCATGGGAACTAGAGATGTCAGGTTGGTTTTTGCTTTCCTAAGGATGCCTCAGGACTGACTGAACAATTACTACTGGAGTCATGAAGGATTTTTTCCCTTTGGAGTCTAATGGATTTTAAAGCATCTTGGAGTTTTAGTTCAATCGACAGGAAAATCTGGAAGTAATTCAAAGCCCTAGCTATTCCTTTTTTAACTTTGGAGGGCTGCTAGTAAAGCAAATAATAATAAATGAAACACAGAATTTGCTGGCAAACTTTTGTAACTGGAAGAGGCACTTCTCCCTTTGGTAACTGTTGCCTTGCTATGGGAAGAAGCAAGGAGAGAGACATACTCCAAGACCTGGTAAAGAAGAACTGAAGCTTAGGACTGAGTCCTACACACTTTATTCCATCCTTTAGGGGGCTTGTGTAGCTGGAGAAGATTTTTATTGTTCCAGAACCTGGCCAGTGTTGTCAGTAACACTGCAGCCTGCTGCTTAAATCCATTCCTATGTCTGTCTTCATTCTCTTGAGCATCCTAATCAAGTGTCCCTTTAAATACACCAGTGGCATTTTAAGTTGCCAGCCACTCACACTAAGATGAAATCTTCCACTGTGGAGTAAAAAAAAGAGTTAGCTGCATAGATAAATATTCATATGTAAGAAATAGTACCAGCTCAACTCCTATCTATGATTCATTTCAAACTTAGTATATTTCATAGCAGAAGATGAATTACAGTGCTCCACAAAGGTGATCAGATACAGAGAAAGGGGGAAACAAAGCACACAATAAACAAATACTTAACATGCAACTTTTAAGACCTGATTTTTTTTTGTCATCTAATTCTAAATAGTAGCTTTAGAAAAGGCGACATGCTAGAAAATGAGCATCACAGGTAATCTATAGACCACTTTTGGCTAATTTAAAGTTCCAATGTGTATTTGTTTCCTGTATAAATTTCTTTCTTAATATTCTCAATAAGATACTCTCAGCACGATAAAAAGAAGGACATTACCAGCAGCGTTTTCAATCATGGGGGCTATATATTCAAGAGCAATCAATAAAAACCACACAGGGCCTGACAAACAACTAGTCAGAGGAATCATTTTTCTCAGATACTTAGCAGTATCCTTTTAAAGTAATTGCTTTTGGTCAATGTTACTCGTTATCATTTGGTCTGCTCTTTTTCCAAAACAGAATGGATGTCATTTTCATTAATATTTCAGCTGTCTATGTAGGTTTTCAAAGTGCACAGTCCACAGAAAGAAAGAAAGAAAGAGAAAAGAAAGAAAAGAAAGAAAAGAAAGAAAAGAAAGAAAGGTCTTTGTTTCTACTTCAGTCAACTATCAACTCCAAAAGTGTTATAAAATAGTGTCATATCATTGGAGCTAAAAGGTAATTTTAAAGAAAATGATTATGAAATATAAGATATTGTCTGCTCTCCTTCTCACTCCATTCAGAACTGCAAAGTCCCTAAAGACAAATAGCAATGGCAGACTTTGGCCCAAACAATCCATGCCAGAAAACAGCATTAGCAGACAAATACAATCAAAATGCCACCTAAAATAAGGAAATGAACACCAATTCATTATTATAGCTTGTTTCAGGAAATTTAATGGAAGTTTCACTACTGAAATCCTTGTGTTGCCTAACCCTGTTTGTAACAGCAGGGAAGTTGTTGTCTTGTGCCAACTGATCATTTAAAGATGTCCACAAGATACTGAAAATACCCAGCATAATCTGTAAGTGTACAGCTGGGATTCCAAATTAGATTAAGAAAGGCAAAGAACATATCTTTTCAGTTGTAGTAAGGCCTCAGAAACTGTCTAGTTATGCTTTGTACTAAATGTTCTGGCACACTGCCAAGGCACTTCCAAACATTTCTGAGTTCACTTTTCCATAGAACTCTTTTAAAAATCAATTAGTAGTGAAAAGTCTTTCAAATGCAAGTGTTTTAAAATGTCAAGCTTGTACTGCCTTTTTTTTTTTTAATCTTTTTCTTTCCCTTGTTGTGCATCAATGGCGGTGTTTTGAAACCTTTACATTAAATTGATCACATTCTCTAATTAAGCCTATAAGGAGAACAATATGTGCAGGTAGTTTAAAATGCATGTAACAAAAGATTCCATTCTTTAGGAGAAAAAAAAAAAAAAAAAGGTTGAGAGATGCTGTAATTTTCTTAAACAAGGATGCCCAGGACATTTGTATTGATTTCAGGGTGATAAATTACCAGGCATCATTACCAGGCAACTATAGAAGAAATGAATATGCTATTTAGAAATTCCTGAATTAGGACATTTTAAAAGCATACTGCATAAGTGTTTTGGAAGTTCAATTAAAAGTGTTTGAGATAGCAAACAAATTAAATAGATGCTCCTTTAAATATTCATCAAAATGCAGAAGAATACCATCAGAAGGGCTTTCTGTCTATCAGAAAAGGTTTATCTTTAAGGATTGTAACTTCTCAATGGACTTTGTACCACAAGGTAGCATACACCTTCTTCCAGTTGTACATTTTGGATGATATCCCAACAACATAATAAAAGAGTTAAAGAGATGTTTTGCCCCTATGTCACGTAATCTGTTTGCTCTATTTCATTCAGCTAAGTGCCCAAAGGTTTACACAGATAGCAATTGATTGAAATCAGTTCTTTATGTGTAACACATTTATATTAATTGGTTTGTCCTTTCAAGTTGTGTTTATCTCTTCATTTCCATCACAGTTTCAAAGGTCACTCAGTTCCATTTATAAATCCAACATGACAGAGATTAGTAAAAGAAAAAAAGGAACAACTAAATGAATGCATCATCACACAATCACACATCTCACAATTCATTTATCATATTAATAAATAATGCTGTCAAATGCTTACTGCTAAGTTTGTTTGCTATCATAAAAATATTTCTGTCAAGATAACTTAATCAGATCTGTTTATGTA